>APFE030779545.1:121283-326150 GCA_000404065.3 Pinus taeda | reverse complement strand
GTTCCATAACTAGTACATTGATAAAATCCAATGGAAACATTGCAATCCCCCCAATCTTGAAATCCTGAAAAACAGATAAGTCTGTTGGATTTTGAGTGAGATCTAAAATTCTACTTTCTCCATATGAAATCCAATGAGGGTGGAGTGAATCCTATGGGCCAAATGCCATATTTATAAAAGAGGTATGGTAAATTAATACAAACATATATAAACAAGAGGTATGGTAAATGGTTAGTTTATTTAGATGAGCAGGAGGATGGATCGTTTCTCGCTCAGGTTATGGTTAGGGTTTCTTCAGAACCCTGTAGCTGCAGACCGACCGCGACATTTTCCGTTTCTTCCTGCCGCTATCGCCTTTGATCCGTCCTCCACCGTGCCGTTTCTCTGTTACCTTTCGGTCGCCATACTCTTCGTAGGTTTGTGACCTTACCTGAGCACGCCCTCCGGTAATTCTGTTGACGGGCTCATTTTTACCATTACGGTCCGGTAACTGCAACCTGTCATTTTCCTCGGGTTTCTCTACTCCCCATAGTCTTCGCCGTTTCGAGACGTTACTAGCTATGGATGACCTGGAAGCTGTCGATTACTCCGCCGACCCATTGGAGGGGGTATCCATCTAGCGATCCCCGAACGCCAGATCAGAAGGGTTATATTATGAAGACTTCCCCGGGAATTATTCACTGTTCTCTTCTGGTGAATCGTCGAGATCTCTACCTGTGGTCCTTCCGGACGAGCCACCGACTTGGCCGGCCCTCTCTACGCCCCCTCATTCTCCGGCGACTATTGGTTTTGTCTCGGGTTGTATTAACCCTAACCCCGGTCCAGAACTCTCGACCGCTGAACCCTTCTCCCGTCCGCCGCCTAACCTAACCGCCTTACTTCTCATTTGGATCCCTCAGGTTGTTTTGGTCCGTCCTCCGGTAGTTTTACCTCCGTGCCCCCTCTCTCGGGTCCCCCTTCGGACACTGGTTTTGGCCCTGCCGCTCATCAGTTCTCGGCACCTTTTCATATCTCTGCTCCGACCGCTGGCCAGTCCCGGAACCCTCCCCCTTTGAGTGGCCCTAAAAAGAAATCTAAGTGCTTCAAATCCAAGGAGGACGAATACTTCCTCACACTGGAAGAGGATATTCAGTGGGGCGAAGTGATGGAATTTGCAGATCGTGTCTTGGTCGGGCGCATCAGGGGACGCAATTACACGGCGGCACGATTGAAGACCTGGGCGGCTGAAGTATGGGGACAACATCTGGTGGACATCCCAGTTGTGCAGACTTTTGTGAGGGGATGGTTCGCACTGAGATTCGCCCGTGCGGACCATACAAACTGGGTTTTGTCTTCACACTGGCACTTCGAGCAAGCGCCTGTTCTCTTAAAGAGATGGACTCCATTGTTTGATCCTGAGACAGAGCAGATTGGGGTTGGCCCTATTTGGGTTCGGCTCCCCGGGCTTCCTCTTCAATACTGGTCTGAAGACATTTTCAAGCGCATTGGTAACGCTCTCGGCACATACATGGGCTACGACAAATCCTATCATCAGACCGGAATGATGGCGTATGCCAGGATCCTCATCAACATGGACACAAGGGGTGGTCTCTATGAGCATATTACCATTCAGTGGAGGGATTCGGCCCGCAGGCAGATCATAGACTATGAGGGCATCCCCTATCGATGCCACAGATGCCACAAAGTTGGGCATCTTTACAGGGATTGTCCACTACTTCGGAAATCACAGAGGAACGGCACTGCTGTGGACGTCGACCTTGCTCAGGTCCCCCCCCCTACTCCTCAACCTGCTCAGACTCAGGAAGCACAAGGGCGATCTCAAGGGGAGGAAGCCTCCAGGGGAGTCCCGGAATCAGGGGAGGCCACTGCAGATACTGTTACTGTCTCTGTCGCACCGCCTTCTACTACTGAGGCTCCTGCGCAACCATTATCCCCTACAGTGGACTCAGCGAATACGGGTATGTCATTATCTCAATCACATTTTTCTCATGCATCCTGCATATCATCTGGCATTTCATTTCCTCCATTTTGCACTGATGCACATCACTCTGTTCCTTCTATCTCATCTCATTTTATCCTCGCACATTCATCCCTCATATGCTCTCTCCCTCCCCCGCCTCCATTTGTCCCCCCTCCTTTGATCACTTCGACTCTCGCTCCACCATCTTCTCCCCGTTATTCGCTGCGAACTCGGAACAAAGACAGAGGACCTGATGTTGTTGGGCTCGACTCGGTACGCTCCCCCATCACCCTCAAGACCTCCCGAGGTCGTCCCTCCCGCATCACCAAAGCTCGTCACACTGCTGATGAAGAGGTCGCCCTTGGGCGTCAGCAAACCATCTTTGGGACCCTTAGAGCAAAGGACGGCCCTCCGCCCTTACCCTCATGAAGATTCTCTCTTTCAACTGTCGAGGGTTTGCTAGTATAACCAAAAAACTAGCGCTCAGGAGGCTGCTTAACTTGACCCACCTTGACGTTATTTTCCTTCAAGAGACCCTCTGCCCGGTTGATACCCTTATTCACACTCTTTCCTCTTGGCTCCCTAACTGGACCTTCCATGCACTGGATGCGTCCGGGCAATCAGGAGGATTAGCTATCGGGGTTTACAACAGGTCTGTGGAGATCCGGAACATCTGGGGAGGTAAGGGCTTCATTGGCTTAGATATTATGGCACACTCTGTAGACATGGATCTACAGATTATCAATGTCTATGGCCCCTATTCGGATAGGGGCACTTTTGGAGAACCTTTCTCGGATCTGATCTTCTCCAAGCGGATAACATTATTATGGGAGGGGACTTGAATTTTTCCCTTGGGTTCTGTGAATCATGGGGGCATATGGCTCAAGTCGACTCACTCACAGATACCCTCACCTCCCTATTAGAGGACCACCACTGGGTGGACATCCCATCTGCTCGCCTTCAGTATACCTGGTCTAACAATAGGAGTGGGGAACAGGGTCTGGCCAGAAGACTAGACCGCTTCCTTATCAAGGAAGCCCTATATACCTGCCTCCCCAGGATTAGACAATGGGTTGGAACTGGGGGAATATCGGACCACAGGCCCATCTATCTGGAGGCAGACGACAATAATCACAAAATCAAGAGCCCGTTCAAATTTAATGCAGCCTGGCTACAGGA
Organism: Pinus taeda; assembly: GCA_000404065.3. Lineage (NCBI taxonomy): Eukaryota > Viridiplantae > Streptophyta > Pinopsida > Pinales > Pinaceae > Pinus > Pinus taeda. The sequence continues at coordinate 323,011 of APFE030779545.1, read as the reverse complement.
CCCAGCATATATTCAGCTGGTCCAAGAATTCTGGCAGAACAACCCCATGGGTGGGAATGAGGATCCAGCTGTGGGTTTTGTCAGGAAGCTCACAGAACTCAAGCTGATTACAAAAAATTGGGCTCACCAGAAGCGGATCCGAGACAATCACACGCTGACTGAGGCGGAACGGGTCATTGCAGAGTATGAGGATTCATCGACAGGGACTTTCTCATCTCAGGAGGACAAGGAGCAGTATTACAACCTCATTGCCAAACGAGCTCAGATCCTGAAAGAAAGAGAAGAAAGTTGGAGGTTGAGGAGCAGGGCCACATGGCTCACTGAGGGAGACAACAACACCAAATTCTTTCACAAATTCGCCAATGGTCGTAAAGCCATCAATACGATCTGGGAATTAAAGGATGAAAGTGGACAACCTGTATCATCTCAACAGAACTTGGCCAGACTTGCAAATGCACATTTTAGGGGTATATATAAGGCTCCTGGGGGCATTAATATCTTGGAAATTATGAGAATTGCTGATCTTTTTCCTAGATTTGTAGACCAGGAAGATTCGGAAGAGCTTCAGAAGGAAGTCACGTTGGAAGAATTGGAGGCCACCTTGAAATGGTTTAAGAAAGACAAGAGTCCTGGACCTGATGGATGGACTATAGAATTCTATATCGCCTTCTTTGACATACTGGGGCATGATCTTCTGAATATTGTGGAGGATAGTAGGAGGGGCAGAATATCTTCAGCTATCAAATCCACCTTTATTGCCCTCATTCCTAAGACCGATGTCCCGTCCTCTTTCGATGATTTCCGGCCCATTTCACTTTGCAATTGCCTCTACAAAATCATAGCTAATATTATTGCAAATCGCCTCAAGCCTATTCTCTCCCAGCATATATCCTCAGAACAATTTGCCTTCTTGCATCATAGACAGATCCATGAGGCCATCGCTACAGCACAAGAGCTCATTCACACCCTGCAGACCAAAAAACAGAAGGGTATGATTCTCAAAATTGATCTCTCCAAAGCTTTCGACAGGGCAAATTGGCTGTATTTAAGGCTGCTTCTTACTCATCTCGGCTTCCCCTATGAGTTCATCAAGTGGACAATGAGCTGTATCACGGACGTATCATATAGCGTTCTACTTAATGGGGAAGCCACCCCTTTCTTCACCTCAGAAAGAGGACTCAGACAAGGATGTCCCCTCTCGCCTCTGCTATTCCTTCTGATTATGGAAGGTTTGAGCAGAATTATCTCATCCGCCAGAGGCAGACACCATCTGACTGGCATCAAAATTGTGGACAACCTTTACCTTACCCACCTGTTATTCGTCGATGATATCTTGATTTTCTTAAATGACAGCATTGGGGATTCCACTGCACTTCACGGCTCCATCCTCCTATTTCAGCAAGCCACTGGTATGTTGATCAACAATAATAAGTCCACTATTACCATGGTCGGCTGCTCCATTCATGAATCCGCCTTTGCTTCTCAACGCTTTCCCTTCACCTACACGAATCTAGCAGATGGCATAAAATATCTAGGTTTCAGACTTAAACCATCTGGCTACAAAATTGCAGACTGGGTGTGGCTAATAACAAAAGTGGAGAAGAGGCTTCAGGTATGGTACCACAGATACCTCTCGCGGGCAGGCAGATTAGTACTCATCAAATCCGTTATTGAAGCCACACCAGTCTACTGGATGGCCCTGGCTTGGATCCCCAGAGGCATTCTGAATAGAATTCAAAGCATATGTTGCAGATTTCTCTGGAAAGGTCAACAGACTGGTCGACTTTTTGCTTGGGTTAAATGGGACACCATTGCTCTTCCTAAAAGATGGGGTGGATGGGGCATCAAGAGGTTGGCATTATTCTCAAAGGCTTTGGCAGCAAAACTCGGGTGGAGACTGCTTACCACAGATAGTCTATGGGCTCGGGTTGCATATGCTAAATATATTAAGCCTCAGACTGTATTAGACTGGATATGCATGAGACAGGACAATCATCATCACATATCAAACATATGGAAAGCGGTCATCGACACTATACCACTGCTCCGGGATGGAATCACTTGGCGTATCAAGGAAGGGAATGCTGTGCGAATTGGTATGGACCCGTGGGTTGGATGTGGGAACACCCACAGACTCCATGCTGATCTTATTAGACATCTCCATGACAGAGGCGTTACACACATTAAGCATATTGGTGACCAAGCAAATTCCTCCTTTCTCCATTAAGCTTGGTTAACAGCTCGTGCACTAGAATTGCCTCACCAATGGACTAACGATTGGATAGCGTATACTACGGCGCTGACACAAGCACAAATCAGACTTACTGAAGGACCTGATGAGATCATCTGGGCTTTTGCGAAGCATGGTATTTACACTCCAAAGCTTGGATATCTAAGACTCATGGAACCGTATAAGCCCCCAGTCCTACAGTCCACCTGGAATGCGATTTGGAAACTCAAGGCAGCCCCCCGTACGCGGTTACTTATGTGGAACATATTATTTGACAAAATCCCCACTGGCAACAATCTCATGAAGAGGTCCTTCCATGGACCTTTCCGTTGCCACTTATGCCTTAACGCAGAAGAGAGCACTGAACATTTATTTCTCTCTTGCAGCACTGCTCTTCATCTCTGGCAAACACTGTCTTCCCACATCCCGCTTTTGAATCATTGGCATGGGAATAACCTTCCTGATGCATGGGGTAACTGGTGCCGTGAGCATTCAGGAAAATCCATTAACCTGCCACTGCTGGCTTGCTGGGCAATATGGATTGCCCGCAATCAGGCAATCTTCAACCATAAGGCTCCTCACTGGCCTTCTATCACTCTCCATACGATTGCCGATTATAACATGATTCCTGAAGAGTCCCAACCTTCCCCACCTCGGAACCTCAGACCTGTGGCCATCGACAAATCAATTCCTTGGGCATTTTTCGATGGCTCAGCACAAGAAGATGGTTGCGGGGGTGGTGCTATCTTACACCTAAACGATCGGCACTGTTATAAGATAAAAATCAATCTTGGTAGAGGCACCAACAATTATGCTGAACTCTGCACAGCCAAACATATCATACATTTTGCTATCCATAAACAGTGCAGGCACCTTCAGTTATTTGGTGACTAAAATAGTTTGCAATTGGTTGAATAATGCATCTCATTGTCATTCTTATACTTTGAGACACATTCTTGATGAAGCAAAGAGATTGACTTCTATCTTTGAATCTTTTGTCTGCCGGCACATATACAGGGAGCATAACACCGTTGCAGATCAGCTCTCCAAAGAGGCTGCGCACAGAGTAGGTGATGACTGGTCAATACAAGAGGAAGTCGACGACACCTACTACCAATATTATCACCGACCTTTTGATGAATAGATGAACGAGGGGCTTTAGTGCCCCATATTTACAGTTTTTGTTTTATTGTACATAGCATGCATATAGACTCTGTTTTGTTTAAAAGTACAGCAAAAATTTTTGTCCATACACAGTAGATATAACGCTCTCTGTGAAGAGCGCAGATGCATTTTTTGAACACTGTCAGAGAATTATTGTAATGCTCCCTGCGTGGAGATATTTTGGTCATACTTCATACTGTATATTATGAACTCGACAGGCAATGGCTGCCTGCATACGAATATGCTTCGGCATCTGCAAAATGTAATTTCTTAACTTAATGGAAATTATGACTTTTTCCCAGGGGAAAAAAGAAATCCAATGAGGGCGAAACCACTCTCAAACATCTCAAGTCATTTCATGGTAATGTTAAAAATTTAAGTAAAATTACCATGAACTGCATATGCCTCAAACTTCCTGATGAACTGCATATCAACACTAGGGCAAAAATTCACTTTTATAACTTTAGACACGCATCTAGAAGCAATTAGAAGTCACTAACATACCCTACCCTAAGTCACTAAAACACAAGTTAATGAGGAAACGTGGGTCGTACGGCCGTGAAACGCGTTTCAGGCCGTACTGGCCACGTTTCTGTTTCGGGAAACATGGCCAGTATGGCTGGAAACACGTTTCACGGCCGTACCAAACGCGTTTCCACGTTTCGTACTAGTTTCCGTACGGAAACAGACCTCTGTACCACGTTTCCTGCAACATAGCTTTGAACCCTACTATAAACACATCAATTACAAGTGAGGGATTTTGGAAAATTTGATCTTAGGCATTCATCATATTCCTAAACTCGAGGTCATCCTTCCCTCAAGCCTTTCTTGCAGAGCCCCTCTTTCGCTTCTAAAACAAGCAACCTATTATCTGATCCTCTCCTTTGAATGGGCATTGGAAATCACATTGTGCATCGTTATTAACCTGATCATTCTAGTGATTTTCCGATACTGGGGCTCTTCCCATCGGTGAAAGTCCGTAAAGAGAAGGGGACATTGACTGAGGTGACAGTGGGTCCTTGTCCCATTGTTGCCACTTGATCTAGTAGTAGTCCCTTTAAAACCCCTCCTAGGACCCTTACTAAATTTAGTAACAAGAGGTAACACTTATCAGGTAAAGGCTTAATTTCTATTGTGTTTCCTAGATTCTCATTCAAAACTTGGGACTGTTTTCATATTAGTAGCTTGATGGTCTTATTTACATAAGTCTAGTATATTTTCAAAGAAATAGCATTGTGAGAAGTTCATTAGTGAATTGGTCATATAAGTCTTGCATTGACTTTCCTCTTGCATCCTTTGCCTCTTTGCATTTTGCACCATTCCATTGTTTCTTGTTGGCACCCATTGTTAATTAGATGCATTTGTTACTTTCATATCACTGTTAGCAATCTCATCTCTCATTGTGCTTAACTCTATTTTGCTATTACCTTATGCTTAATTGATTCATGATAGACGATGTTCTCATCATTGTGATATAAAGTTGTTGCTTGTGCCTAATTGTTAATCAAATTTTGGACATAAGTAATACGTTGAGAACATCTAATAAGCATTTTGAGGATTTGAAATTACTAGCCTTATTTCATTGTAATAAACTTATAAAGTGCTCTAAAATTTGTTCTTGAGTCAATCTTATTAACAATTGGAGTTGCTAATCTCGTCTCATTGAAATTTCTAGTTTCTTGTTGCTTCATTGAGATAATTGTTAAATTGCTCTAGAGTGCTTCATTTTCTTGCTCTTGTTATCTTGTTTTGAATATCATTGTGAGCATTTTGATCTCAAGTAATCTAATCTTGTTAAAGAACTTAGCACATCTTAATAATTTCATTGAAGTTTCCACTCATATCTTGCATTCCTTCCTAAGTTAGAATTGCACATCTATAAAATATACCTCCAAGCATAAGCTTGGTGGCAAGAAGATAGGAACACCTTCTCCAAACAAATTTGAGGACTCTAAACCCTCATTTGCGGTTAACATAGGTGACTTTGCAGTTCTCTTGCGGACAATTCCTTGTAGGAATGGAGGTAACTAGGTGGTTAAAACTCCACGATATGTATCATTAATGAGGCCATAGCCTCCTCCTTTTGGGCTTCTTTCTACTACCTGCGTTTGTGACTAGGTCCAAAAGAATTGAGGAGAAGGAATCAATTATACTAGGCATATAATTAAAGGTAACCAAGAGCTTGCATCTCACATAGCTTTAGGTTGTGCACTTCATATAGAATAGAAATTGCATACTGCAGTGATTATTCATCAGGTAGCTTGGACTATAATCCTAATTGAGCAAGTAATTGATCTTCCAACGCATTGGTCTCTAAGTTAAAATCTTAAGAAATCAAATCAAAGTGTGCGTAATAATTGTACTTGCCTCTAAATTCCATCCAAGTTGTTAGACCATTCAGTTGTGTCTCAACTTGTTGGTTCCCAATAGGTTGTTAATCATCTTATTTGTAGGGACTACCCCCCTTAGTGTTCAGTTAGGAGATAACTTAAACAAAGAGGGCAGGGATCAGAGTGACAACCCCTTTGAGCGTTGTCGCAATATGGTGTACAATTTGAGCGACAACAGGAGGAATCTTGGTATCATATATAGGTCACCTAATAGGTATTTTAGTTTTAGGGTACAAGGTGACACAAAGGGCTTTCAAGGGAAAGACACAATTTCAAGTACAAGGCTCCAACTATGAAGAGGAGACAATTCACTTTCCTTGAAGAAGCCTAATTAGGATAATCCAACACCTAGGGTTTGGTTGGTAGTTTGATAGTTGGTATAACCTAAGGTTAAGGAAGTGAGAAGGGATTTCCAACAATGTATTCTATCAAAGTTATGGCACATGAAACCCTCAAGAAGCCCCCAAGTTGAATCTAGAACCAAACTAGGGTTTTCCATAGGGCAAACAACTAGGGCAAGAGAAATTATGGATGAATTTGAAGTCAATTCCCATTGAAAGTAATTGATTATGTGGCAATGACAATACTCTCGATGTTTAGACTCTCCAAACTCCAAAATTCCTCCTCCTAGCCAATTCGCTCTAAGCCCTAGTTGGCCGTTTGGCTTTAAGAGAGCTGAATTAGGAGAGAGGAGAAAAGATAAATTTATGGACAAAAAGCTGAATTGATCACCAAGGATGGCTAGTGCCTAGTCCTATGGTTAATGGACTCTATGGGTTCTTAAAATCAATTTGATCATGCAAAGGAGTGAGGATATTTTGATTCCCTAGCATCAAAACCCTAGCTATCACCTTTGTGTGAGACCAAAATTCACTTGGGAGAGCTAATGTGAGATCACCAAGGGGATTTCCATTCACATATCATACTATAAATAATGCATGCAATAATATGACCTAGTTTCCATTCAATTGATGTTCAACAAAATTAGGGCACAAATTTGACATAGATCACTAATTTATTCCATACATTAGACATGAAAATTTTTTGCAATAAACAAGGTACTTACAAGACTATGCATGTTCAACAAACTATTGATCCAAAGTGACTTCTCCAAAGGCAATAACAAATGCTCAAGACAAATTTCACTCCATGATCACATTTTTACCATTAGAACAAGAGGCCGAATTCACAAGTCCAAGTGATGATGAGTTTACAAATTATCCTCTCCTCTATTTATATGATGTATAATGTCTAATTAGCCTAAAAGCCCCTAGGACAACAAGTAAAATCATAACTCCTCTATTTATATGAGGAGGCATAATGTATAATTAGCCTAGATGCCCCTGGGACAACAAGTAAAATCATAGTGATGCATTGGGTTGCAAGCTGACCCATCAACTTAGACAAAAAACTCAATAATTATCCCACACGTATGAGTTGTTAGGGCTAAAATGCTGACATCATCCATGTGTTGAGCTCTAGGTGGCATGGGTTGGTGCTTCTTGGTGCCAAACTTGGTGTAGAAGCATAAAGGATTCATCCTCTGAGGGTTGGCCCTCAAATCTATGTCAATGAATCATTGTAGTCCCAAAAACCAATGGGGGCACCACAGGGGGGGTCTCATGGGTCTCCATCTGCTCAAAAGTGCAATCTCTGCTCCAACGTTGAGGGCTTTCAAGGTGATGCTAGCCCTCCCATTTCTCAAGGTTGAGACAATGGTCATCTAGTCAGCTGCCATCCCTCTCAGGGTGCTAAACCGACTTGGGGGCGTGTTGGGTCCAGGTGCATCATCCCAAAAGTCATAACATATAGGGTAGACTGTAAGAATTCTCTAGGTGCAAAAGGTCCCCAAGGTCATGTGTGATGCTCTACTGCTGCTTGGAGGCCTATTGCTCTCAATACTTCACCTATGGGTGCCAATATGCTTCTCTGGAGGTCTGGGTACGTGTGGGTGCCCATGTCATGGCTGTGGAACCACCTGACAATCTCAACACTAAGTATAGTGCAAGCAATAAACTCATCAGGGACATTAATCAATATTACATCTAGGTGGACCAAGCTTGAATGTAAAGGACTATTTAATACTTCACACAAGGTCTTCTTTCCAAATTTGTGGCTTTGAACTTGCAATGGTGTTTCCTCCCTAGGTAGGAGTGGCTAAAGGACCACCCCATTAGGTGTTTACAACCTGTAAGGGGAAGTAATATTTCCTCAGTCCACCCTTCAATTGATAGGTGTTAGTGAATTGTAATGATGGTATGAAGGGGAGAAGACTTCAATGCCAATTTCCATGGTCAAAGGGACCAAAATGACGGGGATCCACATCCTGAGTGTATAAATGTGAGGGGGAGCAATCGTGGATGCATGAGATACCAACTCGGCGTCTGTTTTTCCACTCCTCTTGTGCACATTTAAATTTTGCTTGATTTTTCCTTATATTATTGCTTATAGCTCAAAGGGTTAGAGCTTGCTTTGAATTATGTAGAGCAATTGTTTTACCCCTTAAGGATGTGTCATTTCATTGGCCATCGGGTTTGGGACATCCAAGGGTTCCTTTTTATGATGTAATTGGGCAACATTAGCCTAGGGGCTAGGTGATGGCCATATGTCTGAAGTAGAGCTCAGTGTTGAAAATATCGGTATCGGCAAAATATCGGCAAGGGTCCAGAAAACATCTTATTGGCAATATCGGTGAAAATATTGGAAATATCGGCAAGCATAAAAAATGCATAATATATTTTTTTTTTTTAGATTTTTAAACATATAAAGCAATAACAACATGAAATAAACACATTGGCACATAAATATGAAGAAAGCACTGATATATATGATGTCAAATAGAAATGATACATCAAAGGCAATACCAAATCCTGTTGATCCCTAATAATTGTCCATTCAAGGACTCAAATGTGGAGAACCAATACAAAAGAACATCACATATATAAAAATATCTCGTCATCATGAGGTATGTGTAGCATAACAAATAAAACTAGCAGTTATCTATCCGAAATCACTACCCTCTCCACCTTTTATGGGAAAACATGATGGGTTGTTTGCCAGGCCTACCCCTAGTAGTAGAAGGCCCTGACCCTGCCTCTACACCTAATGTCAAATAATGAGTGCTAGGTATGGAGCTGTGCTCTCCTATATCTATAGCAAATGGTGTTGGTGTTGATGCTGATGCTCCCACAGTGTCCTCCTCCTCCCCCTGCTCCTCCTCCTCTTGGTGCCCTTGTTCTAATGGATCATCTGGCTCTAACCATGAAGGTGATTCCTCCAAGATGGGCTCCTCACATTGCACCCTCCACTGAGACAATACATCAATATTGTCTAAGGAAATAACATCTAAATCCATTGGTGCTTCTATTTGCCTCACTCGAAGTCAGATGTTGTAATGCACATACACTAAATCATTGAAGCGTGCGAACTCCAACCTGTAAGAGTGTCAAAAAAATTAATGAGTCTTGACACTTGAAGGTCATAAATTAAAAATTAAAACTTACAATAAGTGTAATTGCTCAACTGAACGCTAGAGCTCAAAGTTATACCTGTTGCACTTTTTTGCGTGTATTTTCTCAAATACACTCCAATTGCGCTCCCACACTGGAGAGCTACATGTTTGACTCAAGATTCTTATGGCCAATTTCTGCAAATTTAGTGCCCTTGCACCATAGCTTCGCCACCAAATATCTACAACAAAATAAAGAAATAAAAAATTCAAAGACTTAAAACATAATTAAACTTTCAAATATAAGTTACATAATTGAATTTAAAAAAAAAAAATAGAATTATAAGTAAGGAAATTCTAAATTGAAAATTCTAATTTCTAATGAATGATGACTTGTCACTTACGTGGCGTGAAGAGGGTCCTTTACCTAATAGCATCATCAAAGCCAAATAGGCCAACACAATCCCGATAACGCTGTATCTCGCGATTGATTTTGCTATGAAGCTCAGGATCAGGTACCATCCTATGAATACAGGAATGGAACCCTTCTATCACCTCGCCATCAAAATCAAAGCCGCATTTGTATGAAAATGCGGGGTTGAGGAAGAGTGTTGCTGCATGAATGGGTTGATGAAGCATCCCTGTCCATCGACTATCAATCACATCCCATAACATCATATGCCTATCAAGGCCAGCAGAACCCTTGTCTGCATAATAAGAACAAATGGCCTCCTTGGCCCTATCCATGGCCTCATACAAATAAGCCATTGCAAGCTTCTCCCCATCTACCAATCTGAAAACCTTTACTATAGGTTCACTAACTGAGCATGCTTCTTCTACTCCACACCAAAACGTCTCAGATTACACCATTTTTGCAATGGTTTTCCCATCCTGTGTCCTGCTATATCTACAATTACGCCAGTCATCAGACACAAACATTTGCTTCAACTCAAATTAACATCTAAGCAAAGACTGAAGAGTAATAAAGTTTGTGTCAAAATGTGTGAGATCATAGGACGCCGCAACTCCTTGTTTCTAGTGAACTTCCTCATGAGGCTAAGAACAAAAGCATGGTTATAAATAAACTTGGGTACGCTCCTAGCCATATCAACTGCCTCCTTGATGAAGGAGAGTTCCCCCATATCCTCAAGCAACAAATCGAGAAAATGTGTTGCACACGGAGTCCAAAACAATGTGCGATGCCTCTCCATAAGCATCTTGTCGACAAACACATAATTAGCTGCATTGTGTATTATGACTTGCACCACATTCTGCACACCAATCTCCCGAATGAACCCATCTAACAACTCACATATCGTTGTTGCATCTTTGATATGTTCTGATGCATCCATCGATTTGATAAACATGGTACCATTAGGACAATGTACCAAGAAATTTAGGAGGGTCCTACTCTTCCTATCTGTCCAACCATCAGACATCACTGTGCATCCAGTAACTTCCCATGTTTTTTTCAACTCCGCCAATCTAGAGTTGATGTCCTGCTTTTCTACTTAAAGAATTGGCCCCCGCAACTTCTCATATGTAGCACTTTTGTACCCTGGGCCCACAACAGCAATAGCATCATACATTGGCTGCCAAAATGGATCGGTTTTGGTGATGTTGAGAGGTAAGTCGCTCCAGAAAAGACACCTCCCCATGACTCTATCTGCTTCTTGCTTCTCCCTTTTTTTAACAAGCGATTTTATGCCAGGTTGTGATCCATGTCTTGTTCATGGAACAAAAAATGATGCCCTCGCACTAGCAGTAGTAGGTGATGTTGTGCCAGCTGTGGAGCCCCTCCCACTACCCTCAACATCAAAATCAGGAAAAGATATCCCAAAAGATCTACCTGCACATTCAGCCTTGTTTCTTTATGTCTCTTCCTTCTTTCTGTCTTTTTCATCAATTGCCTCGAGAGCTTTTTGTATTAGCTCCAAACTAGAAACTGTACAAATCCCAACATCATGTCCAGTGAGTCTAGCCAGATGGTATTTCAGTCGTGTAACCCTCCTATCATCCTGGTCCCACACAATTTGAATGTAAGATATGCCCGATTTGTCCCACCATCAAGGTCCCCATACTCCCAAAATGGGTCCAAGACTTTTGGCATATTTGTATTTTGCAGTGAGCTAACTCAAACCTAGGGCACCAAAAAAAAAATTGGAATTAATAAGTAATAACCACATCATTTTACAAAAAAAAAAATTTGCTACATTATTTGCAATGTGAATTCAATGAAAAACCATAAATGACAATAAAAGGGTGTATTTGAAAGTTTAAAAAGAAATGGAGTTTGCTCTCTAAATATGGAGAAAAGTAAAACCCTTACATTTGCTCATGGCCATGAAAATCATAGCAAATGGAAAAAAACAAGCAAAATGATCGTAGGCAAATAGGCAAGCAAAAATAATCCTAAAACTATCAAAAAATTCATTAACATAGGGGTTTATTTGAACATACCTGTTAATGGAAGAAATGAAATTGTCTCACTGTTTTTCAAGCTTAGATCCACAAAATCTTCGTTGTTGGTGACAATAATAGCTATTCAACACTCAAACCCTCCTTGCAGCGAGCACATAGCTCTCCCCTTCCTTCTCCAGCAATCAAAAATGAAAATGATTGAAAAAAAAAAAACAAAAACAAAATTTCACTTTTATAGCCACGGCGGCATTTTTCTCTGTCTCCCGGCGATATTTTAGCTCGTCACACGTTATTTCCCCAAGATATCGCCGATATTTCGGAAATATCGCGATATTTTCCGGGAGACAAAATATCGCGAGATTTCCTCGGCGATATCTCGTCTCCCCAAAAATATCGCGATATTTTCGAATATCGGCGATATTATATACACTGCCCGGAACAAACACCATCTATGCAAGATACATAGGAAGACCTATCACCATATTTTATTTACATAGCTTTTGAAAGGAGTGATAGTTTAAGTGACCAAATTGCTCATGCCAAAGTTTTCTCACTTCATCATTATGAGCAACAAATACCAAGGGAAGAGTTGATGACCCAAAGTTGTTAAACTTATACAACTTTGTAGAATCATTAGCAATGCCAGTAGCTAAAATCTGTTTAGGATCTCTTAGGTCCTTAATTACAACAACGTGAGGTGATAATTCAATGGTTTTACCTTCACCTAAATGAGTTATCTGATATACAAATAGAAGGTTGCAGGATAAGGTTGGAACACATAATACATCATTAAATTGACCATTGCCTAGATGAACAGTTCCAATCCCTACAACACTAAGAGATCTATCATCACCAACATATATATTTTTGGTGTTACAATCATTTAAAGAAGAAATCATGGCTTTGTTTTTGGCCATGTGATAACAAGCTCCAGAATCAATGAGCCACTCATGAGAATGAGAAGAAGAAGACACGTTTAGTGCATAACCAGACCGAGATGCTTGACAACCACATGCAGAAATGTTATTCCTGAAGATGAAGTTGAATTTGAAGAGTGCTCCAAATGGATGTTATGCTTCTTCATTGGTGCTTCCAAGGCTTCCATCTTCTTAAAGCATTTGGATTCTAAGTGGCCATCTCGATTACAAAAGTGATAATGTTTATCAGTCTTCTTCCCTTTGTTTTTATTTGCCTTATCATTTTGTTGAAATGATTTTTCATTTTGAAACTAAAATTGCTTAGGACCCTTGTTTGGTTTAGGACCATTCTTTTTAGGATACTGCTTCTTAGGATTCTTTCAATTTGGTTACTTCTAGGCGGGTAAGGCTTTCTTAGAAGAGTTTCCAAGATTAAGAAGCCAAGATGTAAGAGTTTTTCTTGTTCTCTTATTAACGAATCACAAAAAGCATCAAAAGAGGGGGACTTGTAGTCTTGTCCTTGAGAAATAAATGTTTCTCTAATAGAATGGAAGGTGGAAACAAACACAGAGTAGGCTAGTCCCAACTTAGTAAGAATGGAATAGATAAAGCTATCGTCTTCTTTCTTAACTTTAACACCTTCCAAGAGAAGTCTAAGGGTCTTGAACTTGGACAAAAATTCTTCAATAGAAGAAAAATTATTCGGGTCCAACGCAAGCAACTCATTTTCGAATTGATGGGCTCTAATTTTATTTTTAATTCCAAAAACTTTAGTGATATGTTTCATTGTTTCATTAGGGGTATCAAATTCTGCAATATGGAATCTAAGGTCTGAAGAAATAGACATCTCTATCAACCCACGTGCTTGATCTTGTCTATTTTCCCATTTGGCTGCCTTATCTTCATCTTTAGGTTTAATTTTTTGGCCTAAGGCTATTCTGTAAAGACCTTTGCTTCTAAATAAATCCACAATGTAGAACCACCATTGGAAGTAGTTGGTGCTGTCAAGAATAACTTGGCATGGACTTTCCATTTTAATAGAAACTAAAGTTGTAGATGCTGAAACTAAGTGTTCCAACGGAAAGATCTCGAAAAATTAGGTTGATTGAAAAAAATGGCTTCCAGACGAAGAAGTTATGGCTTTTTGAAGAAAAGTTGTTGAAGATGCCGACGAAGTGCATGAATGTGCGCAAGTGAATGATAGTATTATATTTTTAAAAGAAAACCCCCCCCCCCTCCCTTTCCAAACTTAATCTAATTAGCTCACTTAAAAAAAAAAATATGTGACCCACTTTTATAAATAAGTGAACGTCACTTTTACAATGGTACTTTATGAGTTACCCACTAAATTGTAACTTAAATAAAAGACAGAGACTCTACAATTATAAGTGACTCACTTTTTATAATGGGTGAGAACACTTTTACATAAATTAACTTTAAAACATAAGTTACACGTGCTTTTTGAAAAAGTAACTCAACAAAAAGAAAGACTTGAACTCAAGACCTCTATTCTCATAAAGTAACTTTAGACCAAGTGAGCTGGTTTAAAAGGTTAGTAATTTTTAATAAAGAGAAAAGGGTTTTTTTTGTTTTTGGTCACTGAAGCTTTGGGGTGCGTGCTTACTTGAAAAAACCATTTTTTCCTACAAAACAAAAAAACACACAACCCAACACGGACATAACAAAAAAAACCAAACCTTATGGCTTGAAGTTAGCTTTCACCAAAAACTAAATATTTTCCTCAATGTTTCTGATTTTCCGAGATCACACAAGAGTATAAGCATGAGAAAAACCCTTCCTTTCTATTTCTGATTTGCCCAGATAGCACAGAGTCGCGAGACAAAGAGCATACGCAGAAATGAAAGGCATAGATCCGATAATAAAAAAACAAAGAGATAAATAAACCGAAATAAACAAAGAAATAGATAACTAAAACTGCAAATAAAGATTTTATACCTCCAGATCTTAAAAATGATGTAGCTAGGGCTACTGGAAACCTTTTCGCGTGAAACGAAAAGGGTTCCTCACTGGAACAGATGCTCCTAACACAATAGAGCAGTCCTCTCGGCTCGAAAGCAGTCAAAAACAGTAGATCTAGGAAACGACAACTGGATGCAGTTGTATTGGCTTCCAATTTGGATCACCAACAGATGCGGCCCTCAAATAGCTCTGATACCCATGTAGGAATTTACAGGGTAAGTTCCTCAGATAGAACACCAAAGGACATCGCTCACAAACAGATCACAGATCAATACACCAGTATTCTTGACATGGTTAAAACCCTCAAAAAGAGAAACATTCCATGGCCTGAGCTAACATGGCCACTTCAGGCAATTTATTAATAAAAAAAAGAAAATTTACATAAACTTCTCTCATGAACAGTCACCCTACAAATGACCCTCCATGCTCTTTAAATAGAGATCATGGAGTAATCAGGTGTTAAGCCACGGATCAAGTGTCGGTAATACCGAGGAGAGAATGAACCATCGGATCACTTCATGTCTAGAACATATCATTACCGTTGGATTGTAAGTTACAAATATACATAGTAAAGAAACACACTTTGCCTAACTCTACACTTGACCAAGTTACACTTAACTATTTCCTATGTGTTATACTTAACTGTGGCCAGGGATCAACTTTGCTTGGATCTTGAATATTTATGTGATGGATTAAACTTCGTTAAGGCCAGAGTATGCATGGGGTTTCTAAAGTGTTTTTAGCCATTTATCAAAGAAAATAACCATAAAAAATATTTCTCAAAAAATTTAATTTTTACCACCCTTGTATATTTGTATATTTGTATATTTGTAAAATTATTTTGTAAATTACTTTTGCTAATTGGGGTTTTGGGGTTTTAAGATTTTTGTATATATTTGAGGTTTTAGGTGTTTTATTTTCATTTTTGCAAGTGAAATCAAGGGAGGAGGTTGAAGTAGAGATAGATCTATGCCTCGAGGGTAAGATCTAGTCTCTAAATATTTTTTGCAAGGCCAACCATTGAAAAATTTGCAGCAAAATTCAAATTTGAAAAGGAAAATTTTTTCTGAGACAAGGGTTTTAGTTTTAAGCCTTCCCAGGCCCGGATCCAGCCTCCTCTAGCCCAGCGCCAGCCTCTAAGGCCCCTGCCTCAGCC
This sequence comes from Pinus taeda, assembly GCA_000404065.3. NCBI lineage: Eukaryota > Viridiplantae > Streptophyta > Pinopsida > Pinales > Pinaceae > Pinus > Pinus taeda. The sequence goes on along the minus strand of APFE030779545.1, from coordinate 307,305 downwards.
TTTTTGCCTTTGTGTCAACTTTTTCAACCTCTTAGAGACAGTTCCTAGCCTCTAAGTGGCTCAGCCTTCCCTCCTAGCCCCTGTGTTAGGGTTTCTACGCTATTTTTGGCCTAGTCGTGGCCTCAAGAAGCCTCAGCCTCCTTCCTCCACCCTAGATGATTGCCCTTTGGGCTAGCTATGGGCTTTTCAGCACTAAAACCCTAGTCACTCCCTCTTTTTGGGCCTCCTAACCCCAACATCCGACCATTAGGGCTTTCCTTGCCTCATTTCCCTTCATTTTTTCTTCCTTGACCATTTTTTACCCCTGATCTGCCTTCCTTTAGCCTCAACGCTAGCCCTATTTGGCTTAATGTTGGCCTTCTATAGCCCTAGTTTGGTTTTGAAGTGTTTAGGACTGAATACTTGGTGGTTTTGTAGGTTTTTGGGCTTCAAAAGTTTGATTTTCAGGTGGCATCGTCGTCCCAAAATTTTGGGCAACTTGGACAAGTTCATCTTTAAAGCTTTGGACCTAAGGTTTGATCTATAAACCTTCATTTTGCCTTTGTTTTATTATAGCAGTGATAACAGTGATATAATAGCCCTAAAAACACATTTGAATTGGTCAAAATCACTCAAAATTGCAAAATTTTAATTTTCCAAAATTTTGGCCACTTGGGCATCTAAGATCTAATCTAGATCTAAATATTTGCTTGTTGGAATTTTCTGCATAAGTCACTGAATCAGATCTGCAACTTTTGAATCACACATCTAAAGAGGGCTCGATAAATTTTTCTTGTTTTTGGACATTTTGAGGATTAGTTGTAGTATCATTAGCATGTTGATCTACCGATTTGTTTACTGTTGTTATAAAATATATCAGATCTGATCTAGTACTGAATATTGCATCTTAAAGTGGCTTAAAACTCATATTTTACTTTGGCAGGTCGTTAGGCATTTCACTGACCATCGTTGGTTTGTTATCCATTGAATCTAAGGTGTTTTCCTCACTACTATTATAACTTTCTTCTTTTTGTCATAACAGTCATATAACATCTTAAGAGGTCTGAAAATTATAAATATATATTGGCTAAATATTGGGAAATTTTCTACCTCATAAGTTTGGCAACTTTCATGTTAACGTGATCTCACTACTACTGTCATAAAATCAATAAGTGTTGAAATGTTATGGTTGATTTTGGAACCTAACACTTGCTTATCTCGAGAATTTGTTAACTTGGCACCTAACACACTCAACATCTAAGTCTTTAAATCTCATTGGTGGTTTAAGTTGTTTGAGCATTGGCATCATTGTGTTTAACATCTAATTAAGGCATTGTTAAGAAATCGTTAGATAATTGCTCTAAGTTAAACATCATAATCTTAAGAGGCTTTCATGTCTTGGTTGTTTATCTTAAGCATTTGGCATCTTAAGTTTAAATGGTTATCATTATAAGTGAGCATTTCAACATTAGTCATTGGCATATCTCGAGTAATGATTGTTGAATTAGACATTTGTTCTAAACATCTTATGGAATATTGTTGAATATTGGCACCTGTATCTTTAAACATTTGTCGTGTCTTAAGATTGTTATCTAATCATTGTTAAGTACTTTGGCTATAAGATAATTCACACTAAGTACTTAAATAACATAAACAATCTTAACTCAAGAAGACTTCACTCAATCTATCTTGCATAAGCATCCTAGGACTTAGTTTGCATTAATAATTTACCTCCAAGCATAAGTTTGGTTGATAGACTCCTAGGGAAACCATTTTCCAATTAGCTTGAGGGATTCAACTCTTCTTAGTGGTTAACACAGTGACCTTGCAGTCGTCAAAGCCACAGTCTTTGTAGTGCCAAAAGCACTGGGTGGGTGGAACACAAGGGGAGGTATCATTAATCAGGGCACCTCTTGCTTCCCATTGGCTTCCATTTCACAACATACTTTGAAGACTATTTCTCAAAACAATTATGGGAGAGGTTCAACTTAGACTAGGCATTTAACCTAAAATTAACCAACACCTTTGCATCAAACCTAGCTCTTACGAATTGCATATCATATAGGATAGTCTATCATATTAAGCAGTGGGTGTCCATCCAGTTACTTGGTTTCAAATTATCATAAGCAAGAACTGTGACTCCAAAAGGCACTAGTCTCATCTTAAAATCTAATCTAATCATTAATCTTGCTAAATTCTACCGAGTAGCTAGGCCACTCAATTGTGTCTCCCAAGCAAGTTGCTTCCCAACTTGTTCTCCTTCACCTCATTCCATAGGGACTACCCCCCATAGCCTATTGTTGGGAGACAGCTAGAATAGAGTGGGCAAGGATCAGAGTGACAGCACCCACCCTGAGTGGTTGTCGCGGTGCCTATGCAATCCAGGTGACAACAAGGGTCAAAGATCACCTCATACGCCATCTATCAAAGAAGGATATTGTGAAGAAGATGTGGGATACACTCAAAATTTGTACCAAAGCGATTGTCAAAGTTGTAAGATAGTGCTAAGGGACACGTTGCATACCATGAAAATGTCCAAGAGGGAGATCGTGACATCACCAAGTTAACAGAGTTAAGAGATCAAATAGCAGTTGTTGGGGAATCGATTCCAAAGACAAAGTTGGTGTGTATTGCCTTGAATGGCTTTACGAAGCAATGGGAAGTGTTCATAAAATGTATTGTTGGTCGAGAGCATTTGCCCTCTTGGGAGAGGATGTGGGACAATTTCATCTAAGAAGAGATCCGAGAGGGAGCCTAACATGCAGATCAAAAGAAGAGATTTGACGAGAAAGAGAACCTTGCCCTAGCAAGGCAAGGAAAGGTAAATCTAAGGCCAAGAAAGGGTCGAGTGATGGATCTACTTCTAGGGGTGAGAAGAAGAGGGATCCAGGCAAGGATAAATGCGTTGCACACCATCAGCTAGAGCCTAGGACAATATGCCAACCAGCGTCCGAATAAGAAGGGAAAACAGAAGAAGCAGATTGTTGCTAACATAAAGGTGGAAAAATTTGTAGCATGGTTCAAGAATGAGTTTTCGCTCATTGCATGTCTCTCAAGCTCAATTGCCACCAATGTGTGGTATATTGACAACGGGGCTTCTTGCCACATGATGGGAGTTGAGGAGTACTTCACCAGCCTTAAGGAAAATGAGATGGACTTCTATATAGAGCTTCGGGGTAATGCCAAGTACCAAGCAGTTAGTATTGGCACAATCAAGTTTCTAAGGAAGTCCGACAAACCCTTGTTGGTGGAGGATGTGTTGCATGTTCCAGGTATGATGAAGAACCTGATCCCAATTGCTATTTTGGAGGAAAAGGGTTACATTGTGACCTTTGAGGAGGGTAAAGTGTATATTCAACCTAAGAACTCCAAGACAGAGAAGGTGATAGGGGTCAAGAAGGGCAACTTGTTTCAATTGCAGTTTGAGCCAATGCATGCATTGGTGAGTTGTAACAGACCACTAGGAGAGTTATCGCATAGGAGGATGGTGCATATTCATCATGGAACATTTAATGTGCTCGGGGAGATAGTGACGAGGCTTCCAGAACTGAAGGTTGAGTCACATGACATGTGCAAGGGTTCCACACTGGGCAAATATGCCAAGACTAGTTTTTTGAGTAGAGACACTAGGTCCAAAGAGAGTTTGGATCTAGTACACTTAGACATGTGTGGGCCCATGTCAACAATATCCTTGAGTGGGTATTAGTATTATGTGACCTTCATTGACGACTTCTCCAAGAAGACTTGGACCAATTTCATGAAAAATAAGGACGAGGGCTTCAGCAGATTCAAGGAGTTCAAGGCCCTAGTTGAGAATCAGACATGCAAAAAGATCAAGACATTGAGGTCAAACAAAGGAGGTGAGCACGCATCTAATGCCTTCAAGGACTTCCATGCGCAGGAAGGCATCAAGAAGAAATTGACATTTCTGTACAACCTATTAGGTTTTTGTAGCATCAGATAGGTGTTCTAGTCTCAATTTGAGTCTAAGAGGCTATGGAAAATGAGTTCTCCAAAACCCAAAAAAGGATTCACAAGATAAGCTTTCAAAACACCTCAATTAAATTATTTAATCAATAATTAAAAATTGCCTAAGTCTAACTTAGGAAAATTGATTAATTAATGGGAATTAATCGAGGATGATCAAAAATGCTCTAGAGACTCACATGGATCGAGTCTAAGATGATCTTAGTCGTTGATGAGGATTTAATTATGGTCGTTGAAGCTCCAGCAAGACATTATAAGATCAGATCGATGGGATGAGGAGAGACACAAGCAAGGGAGCTATTATCCAGGCAGTGCAAATTTCCCAGTGCACAGTGATTCAATGAGGGAAGAATTCAAGCCAATGGAAGAACATTAATGGTTGAGGGAGCAGTAGAGAGAATTTCGGAGGAATTTCCCAGCAGATTTCCAATGTCGGAGAGGTAGGAAAGAGGGAGGCCAAATTGTTCTGCAGAAAAGTCGTCCAGGCAGTGTGAGTGAGCCAGAAAACCAGCGTGATTGAGCCAAAAACCCCAGTACGAGTGCCAAGAAGAGATCGATTAAGTTGTTGACGGTCAGGTGACCAACAAGAAGGCGAATCTAGTAATTTCTAGAGGTAGAGGGAGGCTAGATGGCCCAGTTGGAGGCAGTTTTAGGGGTCGTCGAGACTTGGGTAGGCCAACAGTGCGACCAAACCAGAAGGAGGCCAGTTGATTTGCAAAGGGAGAAAATTCTCTCCCAAAAAATTTTGCCAGATTATTTGCTGGAGGATTACCAGCTAGGCATCCAGACTAATAATATAATAATAATAAACCCTCAAATTTTTACCGTTGCATAATAATAATAATATAAAACCTCAACTACTGCACCGGTTTTCCCTTCAGGGTTTTTCTGGGGACATTAGTCCACAATAACTATGTTTATTGTGTGCATGAGTTTCTCAGTTCCAATTTAATTTTTCGCAGCTATTTATTTTGTTGTAAAGAATTGCAATGTGATTTATTCGATATTAATCAAAAAATTAATAAATTGTTAATCAGTTAGGAGAATAAATTCTAGTAGTTGCAATTCAAGGAATTTTCACATTGTATCAGAGCATTGAAGATCAAATCAGAGGCTTAGAAGCAAGAGGAGCAAAATTGTGCAGTCTTAGAGGGAGATTTGAGCACAATTTCTCCATATTTGCGCAGGCCAACCAAGGAGTACAAATCGCTAGGAAGATATCAATTTCCAAAGGCATAGTGCAGGAAAAGCTCAATTTTCCGAGAGCATAATTCCAGCAGGCAATGGATTTGCCAAATAAAGGGTTCTGGTGAGAAAATCAGCCAATTCATTGAGCAGATCTAGGCATGGAAGTTTTTCAGCAAGGGTTTCAACTACAAATTTGCGCAAGGCAGGAAGAGAAAAGCACACTGAAGAGAGGAAATTTCCAGATTTTCTCAGATTTCCAGTGGCAGTAATAGACTTTCTAGTCCAGCGAGGGCGAGTTGTCGGAGAGGGATTTCCAAAGGTAAGCAGATCTGCGTATTCTAGAGGGGTGCGAGTAGCAGAAGAAAAGCCAAGCGGGAAAATAGAAGAAGGAATCCAGGCTTAACCTCCAGCTTATTTGACTTTCATAGGGATGACCACAATAAAACTCAGGGATCAAGATAGACTAGATGGAGCCTCCAACTTTGGTGTATGGAAGGCTAGAATTTCCTTCCTCTTAGATGAGTATGGTCTGAAGGGTGTGCGAAGAACACTATTGTCATACCTATAGATGCTCAGCAACAGGGAACATACAAGAAAGAAATGGCCAACGCTAAGAGGATGATCCTAGATGACATTCGAGATTATATTGTTCCACATATTGCTACACTAAACACAACAAAAGACATGTGGGATGTCATACTAAGACACTATGAGAATCCATCAAAGAATCGGAAGATGATTCTCAAGGAGAAGTTGAGCACTGCCAAAATGTAGAAGGGAGAAGGCATTACACCCTACCTCACTAAGATTCAGAATGTCATAGATGAACTTGCAGCGATTGGAGAAAAAAAAATTAGATAGTGATAGTCAAAACAACTCTCAATGGTTTCACAAAGGAGTGGCATACCTTCATCCAAGTTATTTATGAGTGAGATACACTACTAGGATGGGATCATCTGTGGGTGACTTCACTCAAGAGGAGATGAGACTCAACCTTGTAAATGGCACTACCAGCAGCAGCAACAAGGGACAGAAACAGGAGGAGGAGGATGAGAAAAACATAGCCCTTACATCCAAGGGAAAGGCGAAGAAGGGTCCCAGTCAAGGACAAGGCTCAATGGGAGGAGAAAGAGAGAAGAAAGATATGTCGAAGATCAAGTGCTTTGGGTGTGGTGAGTATGGCCACTACGTCAACCAATATCTACAAAGGAAGAAGGACAAGAAGTTGGAGCATATAGCAGTTTCGCCAAAAATTGATGAACTAACCGCCAGACTGGAGAAGTTTGCATTGATAACAGCAGTACCTCTAGGTGGAGGAGAAGCTTGATACCTATGCATATAAAGTTGGGCAGGGTCCGGCACGGTTGCAACAAGGAGATCAGTTAGACCAGTTCAAGATTGTTGCAGCGGGACCATCACCTTTGCTATAGAGGCACACAGTATCACAGTAGCAGGATTTAGTGTCAACAAAGCTAGTTGCAGTGAGTACACGTAAGACAGTGTAGATCTAGCTGCAATGACACAGTGTTCTGATGACAATTGTAGAACTAGTTGCAGTCAGGACATGTGAGCCAGTTACATAACTTGTTGCAGTGACACAGACAGTGTCAATTGCCCAGTTGCAAGATGCAAGTGCAGCTCCAGTGAGAAGATTCTTAGCAAAGAGCTACGCAATCCAATTTCCAGTGCAGGAGGACAGTGCAAGTTGTCAGGAGGGAGCAAAGAGATTTCCCATAGGGAGATCGAGACTCAAAGGGAGTCTAACTTCAAAGGGAGCAACCCCATGGAACCTAGCGCTTCAGGATCTGAGGAGATCAGACTCATAATTATAGTAGTTGCAACAACAGTGCAGAGATAGCAGCAGAGTAGTAATAGCCGCAGTATGAGTAGATCAGAGTTTGTGCAATAGCATTCGCAGTGATTTCCAGTGACAGAGAGATTGGCTAGCTTGGAGAAGTGGAGAAAGTCAGTCAGACACCAACAGCGCAGGACTATCCAAGTGCAGGAGAGTAGACATGGTGGAGAGAACACCTTCCTCGCTAAGAGGGAGTGGTAGTATTTTTTGTAGCATCAAACGGGTGTTCTAGTCTCGATTTGTGTTTAAGAGGCTAAGGAACACAAGTTCTCCCAAACCCAAAAAAGGTTTCACAAGATAAGATTTCAAAACACCTCAATTAAATTAACTAATCAAGAATTAAAAATTGCCTAAATCTAACTTAGGAAAATTGACTAATTAATGGGAATTAATTGAGGATGATCGAGAATGCTCTATAGACTAACGTGGATTGAATCTAAGATGATCTTAGTTGTTGATGAGGATCTAATCATAGCCATTGAAACTCCAATGAGAGATTATAAGAGCAGATCAATGGGATGAGGAAAGACACAAGCAAGGGAGCTATTATCTAGGTAGTGGGAATTTCCCAGTGCACAGTGATTTAGTGAGGGAAGAATTTGAGCCAATGGAAGAGCATTAGTGATTGAAAGAGTAGCAGAGAGAATTCCAGAGGAATTCCCCAGCAAATTTCCAGTGCTAGAGAGACCAGAAAGAGGGAGACCGAATTATTCTACAGAAAAGTCGTCCAAGCAGTGCAAGTGAGCCAAAAGCCCTAGTGTGGGTGCCATGAAGAGATAGATTCAATTGTTGAAGGTTGGGAGACCACCCAAAAGGCAAATCAAATCATTTCCAGAGGCAGAGGGAGGCTAGACAGCCCAATTGGAAGCAGTTTCAAGGGGAGTCTAGACTTGCACAGACCAGCAGTGCGAGTAGGCCAGAAGGAGGCCAGTTGATTTGCAGAGGAAGAAAATTCTCTCCCATAAATTTTGCATAATAATAACATCCTCCTCTATTGCATCGGTTTTCCCTTCGGGGTTTTTCCGGGGACATTAGTCCAAAATAACTGTGTTAATTGTGTGCATGAATTTCTCAATTCCAATAAAATTTTAAGCACCATATTTATTTTGTTGTGAATAATTGCAATTTGATATATTCGATATTAATCAAAAAATTAATAAACTGCTAATAATGTAGGAGAATAAATTCTGATAGTTGCAGTTCAAGGAATTTTCACACAACCCTTAGCAAAATGGGGTTGTAGAGCAGAAGAATGTGGCTATTGTTGGAGTGGCCAAGGCCATGCTCCATAACCAGGATCTGCCATTGTTTCTATGCACAGAGGCTTGTTGCATATCTGTAGATAAGAAGCCCAAACAAGGTGTTGGGCATATTGACACTAGAGGAAGCGTTTACAGAGAAAAAAATCAGATTTGGGGCACATTCACATCTTTGGTTGGTTTGTGTATTGTCATGCTCCCGAGGAGAAAAGGACTAAGCTAGAACCTATTGCAAAGAAAGGTATCCTTGTGGGGTACAACGAGACTTCAAAATCCTATCGTGTTTACATTTCTGCTCTCAGGAAGATAGTAATTCACAAGGATGTGAAATTTGAAGAAGAGAGGGCTCTTCAGAAGTTCGAAAACATGAGTTCTTCTACAGTGGAGGTTCAAGAGGAGCATGCACCAAAGGTTGAGTCGACGAAGATTCCTCAGACTACAATCATGCACATTGGTGAGCAGACCGAGCAGAGAAACCTTATCCCAAAGATCAGGGCTGAAATTAGATCTCATGTTCTCTTGATCAAGGGTGGAGATCTACTTTCACACTAACCCCCTCTCATGTGTCCCCCTTTATTAATGACCTCACCTAGTCACTTTAATAACTTTTTGTACCTTGTACCTTTTTCTCATAAAGTCACTTTAATACTATAAAGTACAATGTACCTTTTGTACCTCATGAAGTGACTAAAAATTCACATGACTTAAATAACCACATAAAGTCACAATAAAAAGATGTGTTCACATGTTTTCCTAGGCAAAGGCACAAAGCACTAGAAAACACCTCCCTGGTACCCTTTTCTTCAACACTCCCTTATATTGAGGAAGTTGTTTCTTACCACTCACATATTATCTCTGAAGTACACACGCTTGCCCCTTGGCAAGGACTTGGTGAGAATCTCTGCAACTTATTCCTTAGTGGATATGTGCTCTAGCTTCATTGCCCCTCTCTGAACACAATCTCGGACGAAGTCGTGCTTGATCTCCATATGCTTTGACCTGTCATGAAATACTAGATTCTTCGTGAGTTTAATACAACTTTGATTATCATTGTATATCGTAGTTGGTCTTAGTGGTTGACCAAATAAGCCATACAACATCTTGTGAAGCCAAATAGTCTCGCAGCAGGCTTTAGTAGCTGCAATGTACTCAGCTTCCGTAGAACTCAGTGCCGCTGATCTTTGTTTCCTATTGAACCACGACACCACTATCAAACCCAACATGAAACAGTGTCCAGATGTACTCTTCCTGTCACTAGCACTGTCTACCCAATCTAAGTCTATGCAACCTGTCAACCTGACTCCATCCCCTTGGACATAGTCTAATCCATAATCCCTTAAGCCTCATATAGGTACCATAACACATGTTCCGCAACCACCTAGTGCACCCTCCCAAGCTCCATCATAAATTCACTCAATGTGTTGACTACGTAACAGATATTTGATCTAGTGTTGACCATATACATTAGTGACCCAATCAACTGATGATAAAGTGGCGTCTACCAACTTGGAATCTGAAGCATGCAGTGTTGATTTGGGGTAGCATCGGTTGTGCTCTAAGCCTCAAATTTTGTAGGGAGGCTTGGGCACATGTGTTCCAAAGAACCCAAAGAGCGTTTTGAGAATTCCATCTAGAATTGATTTTATTAAAATAATTAATAATTTTAATGGGGTTCTTAAGTCTAAACTTAGGAAAATTAAAATATTAATGGGTATTAATCTAATCATGGGTGAAACTTATAGAAAAAGACACAGATCAGGGCAAAACGATCTGAACCTTTGATTAAGATTTAATCTAGGTTGTTGGTTGTCTAACAAAAAGATATAAGAAGGGGCTTGAGGGTCATTTGGAAGACACGCTGAGAGATCAAAAAAATCGATTTTCTAAAGTGAGAAGTTCTTAGGACGAAAAATCGATTAAGGAGATTTCTTGCAGCAGAGGAGCAGTGAGAATCCAGAAGAAGGAATTTCTGGACAGTACGAGGCAGAGGGAGGAAAGAAAGACGTCCAGAGGAAGGTTGACGCTAGCCCACGTAGTGATGACGCAGAGGCAGCGCAGTCCTTGAGGGGAAGTCGAGTTTTCTGCTAAGAGAAGTCGAGTTTTAGTTGCTGGAAGCTAGGGTCTAAGTCCGGCAGGCAGAAGATCGATTTTCTCAGCCAACAGAGGATCCGGAAGAGGGGCAACGTAAGACCCAACAAGGGTGACACAGAAACTGTCGGGAGTGACGCAGTTCTGCACCGAGACCACTCAAAGAGTGATGCAGAGCCTCCAATTCAATAGGATCAGTCACTGATTCTCCCAATGACAGGGTAAGAATTTCACTAGTCTATTGTCCAGTATTCTCTCTATATCGGATTGCTAGTTGAGCATCCTAGAATTGTACTCAGATTTTATCCTGCGTAATAATAAAACCCTCAGAGCTGCTGCACCGGTTTTCCTGCATTGGGTTTTTCCGAGGACATTAGCCCAAAAATAACGATGTCCTATGTGTTTGTATTTCCTTGCTCAATTTCTATGTTTCAGAATCATATTTAATTTGGTGTAGGCTACTTCAGTGATTTACTTCAATGTTTCAAGAAGAAATCTGAAATAACTTTGTCATGTAAATTACAATTTAGGTGAAGTAGATTCATTTGGTTGCAGTAGGATTCCTGAGATTGTTAGATCTAGGAATTTTCACATGATATCAGAGTTGTTGATGTGAAACAAGAAGATTAGATCTAGCTCTAAAGCAAGCGCTAACTTGCTACAGCAAGAAGCAGTTCGAATCCCCTAAGTGATTACACAGTTCTAGCCAGGAGGGCTATATTTTCGAGGGTGTCTCTCTCTAAGTGAGCCGACAAAGAGGTAAGACTGTCGGATCGAGAATTTGCCGAGGCAAAGGGAGCCATGCAGAGTTAGAGGGACGTAGTTTTCTACACGCTGAGTGTTGGGCAGAAAATCCGTCAGAAGGAGGAAGTAGATCGCATAGTGAGGGAATACTTCCTCAGTGATTTCTTGCCAAGGAAATCAGTATTTCTCAGTTACTAGTCAACAGTAGACTTACCAGCTCCATCAGGGAGTGCGTAAGCTAGCCTAAAAGCTACGTAGTAGGGAGAAACAGGGAGTAGTTCAACATTTTTCGGATGATATGGCAACCAGTGGCTTGAGGGATCAGGACAGGTTGGACGGGGTTTCCAACTACGTCATCTGGAAGGCTAGAATGTCTTTCCTTCTAGATGAGCATGCCCTCAAGACATATGTTGATAGTGTGGTCGTTGTCCCTGCAGATGCAAATCCGCTGAAGAAGTACAGAGTTGAGATGGCAAAGGCGAAGAGGATGATCCTAGATAGAGTCAAGGATCATGTGGTATGTCACATTGCTAGTAGAGGAACTGTTAAGAAGATGTGGGATGCCTTGGCCACATTGTATCATGGACCTTCCGAGCAACAGAAGATGTACTTGGAACAAAAGTTTAGATCTGCTCAGATGCAGAAGGGAGAACGTGTGGATCCATTCCTCACGACGCTGAAGGAGACCCGTGATGAGTTGTCGGTTGAGGGGCATACACCTCTGGATTCGGTGTTAGTGAGACTAGCTCTAAATTTTGTCTCGGATGAATGACAAGTCTTTTTCTAGAGTATCCTGGGCAAAGCAGCATTGCCAAATTGGATGAGATGTGGGCAACTCTGAAACAAGAAGAGCTAAGAAGAGACCTGGTCAAGGTCAAACTTGACGGAAGCAACAGCGACAGTGGGTCGAAGCCCAAAGTAGAGGAGGAGGATAACGCAACCCTTGCATCGAAGGGACAGTCAGGGCAACAAAGACAAAAGAAGGACGTCTCCAAGGTGAAGTGTTTCAGATGTGGCGAGATGGGCCACTATGCATCCCAGTGTCCTTTGAAGAAAAAGGACAAGGTTGAGAAGCATGACCCTAAGGTTGCAGCCACAAAGATTGAATAGGAGGAGTTCGCCATGACAGCCAAGATACCTCCAAGAGGGGGGTGGGCTGATATAGAACTGTAGTTCGATAGAGCTACAGATGGGCAGGATCCTTGAGGAGCCCACCTCTTGGATCATCACCTTGCTACGGGATCCCGTGATCAGTAGTAGTGGGATGGAGGAGTTTTCAATTGGTGCCATGGAGTGTTGATTCGATAGATGCAGTAATTAGTAGCACCAGAACATGAGCAGCGCAAAGCAAAGACGCATCAGTGCCTGGAGGCACAGTACAGAGCTTTAGCAGCGTAGTGGCTTCAGAAGACAATATGGGACTAGCAGCAGTCAAGCTTTCAGCACCGAGGTGTATCCACTGGATACTTGTCCAGTTTTGGGTGTTTTCAGTTGCTTCTCTCAGCAACTGAGTTGCAGTACGGATTCAGCATTACCAGTGGCAAAGTTAGCAGCATCGCAGATGCAGCATTTGAGAGGGACTTGTAGTACAGATGTAGCATTGGCAGTGGCAGTGTCAAAGGCAGCAGTACAATAGCAGCAGCTGCGCAGCAGTTGGTGGACAACATGTTAGACATCAGTAGCGTAGAGGACAATGCTTCAGAATCAGAGCAGTATGCAACAGCAGTGTATCACTATAGCACATTCCTCGCTAAAAAGGAGTGTTGATTTGGGGTAGCATCAGATGTGCTCTAAACCTCAAATTTTGCAGGGAGGCTTGGGCACATGTATTTCAAAGAACCCAGAAAGTGTTTTGGGAAATTCCACCTAGAAGTGATTTTATTAAAATAATTAATATTTTTAATGGGGTTCCTAAGTCTAAACTTAGGAAAATTAAAATATTAATGGATATTAATCTAATCATGGGTGAAACTTCTAGAAAAATCACAAATCAAGCCAAAACAATCTGAGCCTTTGATTAAGATTTAATCCAGGTCGTTACTTGTCTAGCATAAAGATATAAGAAGGGGCTTAAGGGTCATTTGGAAGAAACACCAAGAGATCAAGAAAATCACTTTTCTAAAGTGAGAAGTTCTCAGGAGGAAAAATCGAATGAGGAGACTTCTTGCAGCAGAGGGGCAATGAGAATCTGGAAGAAGGAATTTCCAGAGAGTACGAGGTAGAGGGAGGACAGAAAAACGTCTAGAGGAAGGCTGATGCTAGTCCACGGAGTGCTGATGCAAAGGCAGCGTAGTCCTTCAAGGGAAGTCGAGTTTTCTGCTAAGGGAAGTCGAGTTTCAATTGTTAGAAGTTGGGGTGTGAGTCAGGGAGGCAGAAGATCGACTTTCTCAGCCAATAGAGGATCTGGAAGAGGGGCAGCGTAATACCCAGCAAAGGTGATGCAAAAACTACCAAGAGTGACGCAATTCTACGCAGAGACCATGCAGAGGGTGACACAGTTCTACGCAGAGACCACGCGAAGGGTGACGCAGGGCCTCCAGTTCAACGAGATCAGTCATTGATTCTCCAAGTGACTAGGTGAGATCATTTCACCATTCATTTGTCCAGTATTTTCTCTGTATCGGATTGCTAGTTGAGCATCCTAGAATTGTACTCAGATTTTCTCCTGCATAATAATAACACCTTTAGAGTTGTTGCACCGGTTTTCCCACATTGGGTTTTTCCGGGGATATTCGTCCAAAAATAACGGTGTCTTATGTGTTTTTGTTTCCTTGCTCAGTTTCTATGTTTCAGAATCATATTTAATTTGGTGTAGGTTGCTTCAGTAATTTACTTCAATGTTTCAAGAAGAAATTTGGAATAAGTTTGTAACGTAATTTATCATCTAGGTGAAGTAGATTCAATTGGTTGCAGTAGGATTCCTAAGATTGTTAGATCTAGGAATTTTCACATGCAACTTCTTCCATTTGGTAATTATCGGAGTGGCCACAGGCTTGCAGTCCTCCATACAAAATCTCCTCAGTATGTCCTTTGCATGCCAGCCCTGGCCGAAGAAGATATGCCCATCCTCTTTCCAAACCTCCAACCCTAAAAAATAGCACATCAATCCTAGATCAGTCATCTCAAACTCTGAAGCAAGATCTCTCTTACAGTGCTCTATGAGTGTCTCCTCTCCTATAATAAACAAATCATCCACATAGAGTACACAAATGAGTGGATCCTCACCAAACACAATGTAATATAGGTTTGGATCTACATAACTCTTTTGGAAACCCATATGATGCAAGTTGGAATCAATCCTCTCATACCATGCTCGTACCATACTCTTTGTGCCTGCTTCAGACCATATAGGGCTTTCTTAAGCCTGCATACATGAGACTCTCTCCCATGCACCTCAAAGCCCTGTGGCTGCTCAATATAAACCTTCTCCTGTATGACCCTATTGAGAAAGGTGGTCTTCACATCCATCTGGTGGATCTTCCACCCCATCTCTACCGCTATGGAGATCACCGCTCTAATCGAGGTGTATCGAGCCACTAGTGCGAAGGTCTCCTCATAGCCAACTCCTACCTATGAGAACCCCTGTACCACAAATTGAGCTTTGAACTTCTCCATGTTGTCATCCGCAGCATGTTTGATCTTGTAAAGCCACCTAGCAGTCATCATTGACTTCCCCTCAAGTCTTCGCACTATCTCCCAAATATCATTCTTCATGACTGAAGCATTCTCCTCAACCATGGTATCCCTCCAAATCAACAAACTCGTAACCCCCTCATAGCTAGATGGTTGTCTCCACAACACTAGCCACATAGCCACCCAACCTCTCTGGCGGCCTACTCCCCCTAACTGACCACTTCGGTCTTCCCACTGACTCTTGTGCTTCCTTCAAGGTCTCATAAAGCCATCTTGGCTTCCTCTTCCTTGAAGTAGCCTCCTGAACTAGTGTTGGAAGATCGTCCCCTAGAGCCTATTATCCTAATGATGATGCTCCTATGGCCTATGATGAACCTATACTCTGGGAGTCTATGATTTTTGATCTTGAACCCTGTGATCTAGTCACCCCAGAAGTCGATGATCCTCCTAACCCATGTGTAATTGGACCTGAAACCTATGGTGTACTCCCCTACTAAGGAGCTTGTTTCTTTACATGATCATCCTCCCGTGACCTCCTTAAGGCCCTCTCCTCTTCAAACATCACATCCCACCTCAAGACAACTTTCCTCTTAATATAAATATATATGTGATAAGCATTGGAGGTCTCATTGTAACCCAGAAAGATACCCTTCTCTGTAGTGGGTTCCAGCTTTGTCCTTCACTTCTTAGCAACATGTGAATAAGTAAGGCATCCAAAAATCCTAAAGTGCCCAATCTCAAGCTTCTTCCTAGAGAAAGCCTCCTTAAGAGTCTTACTCCCCAACACTTTGAGTGGACTCCTGTTCTGCAACTATACTGCAATGTTACAGCCTCAACCCATAAAAAGAAAGGTAGCCTTTGATCATGTAACATGGCTCTCGCTGCCCCTACTATGGCCTTTCTTCCTCTCTGCCATCCCATTTTTTGCTACGGGTTATATGGCACTGTGTACTCTCTCTCGATGCCTGCTCTCACACAGAATTCCTTCATCCCCTTAGACGTATACTCGCCCCCATTCTCTATCCTCAAGACCTTGATCTTCTTCCCCATTTGGTTCTCCATGTTAGTTTTTGTAGCATCAAATGTGTTCTAGCCACGAATTTTGGTGGAGAGGCTAGAATACATGAGATCTCCAAAACCCATAGATCGTTACTGGAACTTCTACCTAGAAGTGTCTCAATTAGATTATTAACCAATTTTTACATATTTCCTAAGTCTAGACTTACGGAATATGGTTAATTAATGAGTATTAATTGAGATAAGGTGGGAATCATCTAGAAACTCACACAGATCGACTCCAAGATGATCCTAGCCACTGATTAAGTTTTAATCTTGGGCATGGTGTTGCAACGATGGATAATAAGAAGAAGTCGTTGGGCACTTGGAGAAATCACTTATGTAATTCGACGCAGATAGATTTCCAAAGAGCAACAGCAATTGTTGGAGAGCCAGAGATCGAAGCAAGGTCAGTGAGGGGCAAAGACAGTGGTCCAGAGGAAGTTTTCCAAATCCAGAGACGCAATAGCAAGAGGCCAAGTTATTCCCAATGAGGCAACGCAGAGGACTGTGCAGTTGCTTCAGAAGTAATTCGATTTTGCTGGAGAGATTCATTTTCAGTTCCAGAGGTCAGGCAGAGAGTCTAGAGTGTCAGAGAATCGATTTCCTCAGCAGAGCTAGGCAGAACGACTTCATTAGAGGCAGTTCAGAGGCTAGATGTCATAGGGTCTGCACAGAGCAACACAAAGGCTGACACAGAAGGTCCAAAAGGACGAGTTTCTGAATAGAATTCATGTTAGGGTTGCTTGTGGAGGAAGAGTAATTCCTTCAGACAATTTTGCCCAAATTTTCTTGCTGTTTGGATTGCCAGTAGGGCATCGATAGATTATACTTAGATTTCATTGCTGCATAATAAAACAAAACCCTCATCTATTGCACCGGTTTTCTAGCATTGGGTTTTCCCGGGGACTTTTGTCCAAAAACAACGGTGTCAATTTTATTGTGTGTGTGCTAGTATTTTCTCTGTTTCTAGCGCTATTTATTTTCCGCAGTTTTATTTGTGAAGGTTGCAGTGTGTTTATTTCGATATTATCGTAGCAATAAACTAAATAATTAATTTATCAGTTAGAAGAAATAATACCAGTTGCTGCAATAGGATTCCAGATGTAGGAATTTTCACATGGAATCAAAGCATGTGTCATCAGCCGGGAAGATCAGAAGTGGAGGAAGAATTTCACTGCTCAAAGGGAGCAGCAAGCTGAAATTCTTGAGACAACGTAGTGATTAGATAGGCAGGCCGAATTGTTGGGCCAGTAGTTCAATTTTCAGTTGCAGGAGTGCAGAAAATTCGATTTGCTCAGGAGAGTGATTTCAGCAATCAAAGGGAGCAGTTGTAGCTCAAATGTTTCGTTGAAACAAATTTTTGGTTTGACGCAGAGGGTTGTGCAGCAGCAAAACCAACATCGGGTGGAAGACAAAAATACACACAGTAGAGGGAAAAATTCTCTCAGGGAACTTCGAGTCTCAAAAGTTCGATTTTTCCTTGCAAATTAGCAATAGTTGTGAGCAGACCTTCTCACTCCAGAAGGAAATACGAGTAGCAGAGCAACAGCTAAGCAAAAGGAAAGAGGGAATTTTCAACAGCGTTTTGAGATGGCCACTACAGGGCTTAGAGATTAGGATAGGTTGGATGGATCATCCAACTATGTCATCTGGAAGGCCAAGATGTCTTTCCTTCTAAATGAATATGGCCTAAAAGCCTACATTGATAATGTAGTGGTAGTTCCTCGGCATGTAGACCAACTCAAGGAATATAGGAATGAGATGGCACGGGCGAAGCGGTTGAACCTAGATGGAGTTTGGGACCATATAGTCTCACATATAGCGACCAAAGGAACGGCGAAAGAGATGTGGGATGCTCTCTCCAAGCTATACCAGGGTACTTCCGAGTAGCGGAAGATGTTCCTAGAGAAGTTGAGATGCATCGGGATGCAAAAGGGGGAAGGAATAGATCCCCTTCCTCACTAAGATTAAGGAGGCCCAAGACCAACTTTCAGCTGTTGGGGCAACACTTCAACCTTCAGAGCTAGTACGATTAGCACTCAATAGTGTCTCAGAGGATTGGCATGTTTTCGTCCAAAGTATATCGGGCAGAGACACGCTACCAGGATGGAACAAAATGTGAGTCGATTTGCAACAGGAGGAATTGAGATGAGCTCGGTTGAAGAGCTCCATTAGTGGCAACAATAGCAGTGGAAAAAAGGTGCTGAAGGAGGAGGAGAATGTGGCCCTCACATCAAAGGGTCCAAGTTAGGGGCAAGGGGAGCAGAGAAAGAAGAAGGACCTGTCAAAAGTCAAGTGCTTCAGGTGTGGTGAGGTTGGTCACTACAGCATGCAATGTCCTCTCAAGAAGAATGACAAGTCAGAGAAGCAGGATCAATAGGCAACGTCAATTGAGATCGACGAGTTGTCCTCCAGGTTGGAGGAAGACTTCGCGATGTTTAGAGCCATACCTCCAAGAGTGAGGTGGGGTGATTTGGAGTTGTAGCCCTAGAGAGCTATAGAGATTGGGCAGGGTCCTTGAGGAATCCACCTCATGGATCATTACCTCGCTACAAGGGCCCACAGTATTCAGTAGTAGAATGGATCAGTGGTAGTTGATGCAGGTATAACTAGAGTGACAATTGCAACAATCAGATACTGAGGAGCGCAGTGTAGAGTTGGCAGTTGCGCAGAGTGGCACAATGCAGAGTCAGCAACAACACAAATACTTTAGTGACAGTGCAGAGGCTAGTAGCAGTCAAGGCTCAGGAGACAAATGCATCATACTGAACACAGTTGATTTAGTATTTTGGATGCTTTTCAGTTGCAGTAGTTGCAGTTGCAGCAGCAACAGATGAGGAGTTGCAGCGCAGATGCAGTGTTGGCAGCAGTATGGCAGTGTCAACAGCGACACAGATGTTGCTTTAGAGTTGTGCAGTGGTTGGTGGGCAGTATAGCCAAACATCAGAAGTGTGACAGGAAATGATACAAAGACAAAGTGTTGTAACAAACTGTGCAGCACTAGAGCACATTCTTCGCTATCAGGGAGTCTTAATTTTTGAGGCATCGGATGTGTTCTAGCCACAAAATTTGGTGGAGAGGCTAGAATACATGAGATCTCCAAACACCAGAAATCGTTTCTGGAAATTCCACTATAAGTGTTTCAATTAGATTATAAGCTGATTTTAAAATATTTCCTAAGTCTAAAATTAGAGAATATGGTTGATTAATAAGTATTGATTGAGATAAGGTGAGAATCATCTAGAAACTCACATATATCGACTCCAAGATGATCCTAGCCATTGATTAAGTTTTAATCTTGGTTGTTGGTGATCCAATAGTGGATTATAAGAAGAAGTCGATGGGCACTTGGAGAAATCACTTTTGTAGTTTGATTTTCTTGGAAGATTGATTTCCAAAGAGCAATATTAATTCTCAGAGAGCCAGAGACTGAAGCAAGGTTAGTGAGGGGCAGAGACAGTAATCCGAAGGAAGTTTTCTAGATCCAGAGAGGAAGCAGCAAGGGGTTGAGTTATTCCCAATGAGGCAACGCAAAGGACTACGTAGTTGCTTCAAAAACAATTCGATTTTGCTGGAAATATATTCGTTTTCAAGTCCAGAGGCTGGGCAGAGGGTCCAAAGTGTCGGAGAAGCAATTTCCTCAGCAAAGACAGGGATAACAACTTCATAATAGGCAATTCAGAGGCTAGATATCATAGGGTCTGCGCAGAGCAGCATAGAGGTTGACACAGAGGGTCCAAAAGGATGAGTTTCTAAAGAGAATTCGTGTCGAGGTTGCTTGTGGAGGAAGGGTAATTCCTTCAGACAATTTTGCACAAATTTTCTTGTTGTTTGGATTACTAGTTGGGAATCCATAGATTGTACTCAAATTTCACTACTGCATAATAAAATAAAACCTTCATTTGTTGCACAGTTTTCCCGCATTGGGTTTTTTCGGGGACTTTTGTCCAAAAACAACGATGTCATTTTTATTATGTGTGCTAGTATTTTCTCAGTTTCCAGCGCTATTTATTTTCCGCAATTTTATTTCTGAATGTTGCAATGTGTTTATTTCGATATTGTCGTAGCAATAAACTGAATAATTAATTTATCATTTAGAAGAAATAATATCAGTTGTTGCAATAGAATTCCAGTTGTAGGAATTTTCGCACTCCACAAGAGCCTTAAAACTCATGGAACCTCTTGAAGACCTAATCCTTGGACTTCATAAAGAATATCCAGGTCTTCCAAAAGAAGTCATAAATGAAAGTGACATAATACTTATATCCACTCAATGATACAAAAGACATAGGACCACGCATATCAAAGCAAATCAAATCAAAGATCGTTGCTACCCTGTTGTCACTGCTCAGGAAAGGAGTCTTGGTGTACTTTCCCAAAGAAAACACCCTGCACACATCATGATGCTCAATACTGAAATCAGGTAAACCTGTAACAATCTCCCTCAACATCTTGAATGCTCCATGGTGCAAGTGGTCCATCCTCTTGTGCCATAACTCGCACAAGTCACTATTGCTGGTCATTGACACCAAGGCTCTGGAAGGCTGAAACATGAACCTGTAGAGTCTCCCGTGACGAGCTCCAATCATTCTAGCAAAAGAGATACTAGATCCCCTGGTATACATAAGTAACTTTCCATCTCGAAATACCACCACATATCCCCTGTCCTCAATACTGGAAACTGAGATCAGATTCTCCTTCAACCCTATAACATATAGGAACTTTGTCACTTTCAAGGGCGGTAGTGACTCCCTCTAAAAGAATACAATCCCTACACCTATTGCTCTAACCATGGAGTTATCTGCAAGCACCACCTCCAAGTCTATATCATCTTCTCTAAGACTAGTAAAGTGCTCCCTAACTCTGGTCAAATGACAAGATGCTCCACTGTCTACAAACCAAACACTATAGGATGTAACACTGGTGGCAAGAGTCACCACTAAAGCAAACTCAGTGTCAAGTTTGGTGGAAAACTCATCCACCTTAGTTGATGTTGCAACACCCTTCTTGTTACCCTTCTTATTGGGACACTAAAAGGCATAATGACCTATCTTCTGACAAGCAAAGCATCTCACTTTGCTCATGTCCTTCTCCTTCTCCTTCTGTTTACCCTTCTGCTTGGGCACACTAGAAAACCCCTTCTTGGCCTTCTTTTTGCCCTTAGCTGTGAGGGAAACATTCTCCTACTCATCCACTCCACCATGTTGGTTGCCACTCTTGGCACTCCTCCTGGTCTCCTCAAAGATGAAATCATCTCACACCCTCCTCCAATCTAAAAGATGCTCCCTAGCAACAATGCCATCAATAAATCCATCCCACTTCTTGGTAAAACCACTCAATGTTGTCCTGACCAACTGGTTATCAGGGATAGTCTCTCCCGATGCAGCCAACTCATCTCTCACATGTGTGATCTTCCTAAGGTATGAGGTTTGTTGTTGCACAGAATGTCTAGGCAATGTGACAACGGCTCAGATAGGGGGTTGTCACCCTAATCCCCAATCTCTCCATTTAAGTTGTCTCCCAATAACAAACTGGGGGGAGTAGACCCTACAAAAATGGAATGAAGGAGAACTAGTTGGGAACCAACTAGTTCGAGGGGCACAGTTAAGCAACCAAGTACTTGTTTTAAATTTAGCGAGACTTACAGTATTAGATTAGATTTAAACAATTGATACCAATGCCTTGTGGAGTCAACTATCTTGCTAAGAAATTTAGGACCAAATATACGACGGACAATTGCTGCTAAAGAAAATGTTATTATGATGAAAAAAGATGCAAGATGCTATTAGCAAATGGATGAGTGAGTAGTCTTGAGGCAAGATCGTTTAAGGCTCAAGTACTTAATATTGATTAACTTTAAGACGAGTACTTAATGAAATAAAAAAACAATCTTATACAAGACAAAGTGCCAAATATCTCAAGTGCCAATAAGATACACAATATAACCAAAAAAACCACAAGATATATGCTCTTAAAGAAATATAACTAATATGCCAAAAATTTATAATAACCACAAGCGAATAATGATATTAATGTTAAAAAAGAGAACTAGAGCATTTATCCAATTTATGTTTCAATGACAATTGCTTGATGTTGATTTGGGTTAGCATCGGATGTGCTCTAGCCACAAAATTTGGTGGAGGCGCTAAAGCACATGAAATCTCCAATACCCAGAAATGGTTTGGGCGGATTCTAAACAGTTTGGGAGATATTAAAATAATTAATATTTTTAATAGAGTCCCTAAATCTAAACTTAAGGAAAATAAAATATTAATGTGAATTAATATAAAACTGTGTTAGAAGGGTCCAAAAGTCATGGATCAAGCCAGAGTTAATCTTAGTCATTGATTAGGGACTTAATCTTGGTCGTTGAATTATCAACGAGAAAAGTATAAGGGGAGACTTGAGGGTCACTTGGAGAATACACCGAGTTGATCAAGAATTCGATTTTCTAAGGCAGAGTCCGTTGAGGAAATCGAAGGAGTGATCAGAGTTGTAGCTGAGGGGCGGTGAATACAGAAGCAAAGAGGTAGAGTAGTACCGAGAGGATCAGTGAAAAAGCCGGGAGAAAGGGAAGTAGAGTTAGCCAAAGGTTCACGCAGAGGCAGCTAGGAGCTGCGCAGTGCCTCAGAGAGCCAGCGTGTGTGACGCAAAGGCTCCAAGCGCTGACGCGGTGCCTCCAGAGGCTGACGCAAGGCAAGCTAGGGTGACACTGGGCAAACACTGGGCCAAAAATGGCTGACACAGGCCCTAGAGGCTGACGTTGGGTTTCATGGGGCAGATTGGAACTAGGAGCTGTCGGAATGTTTATCCGGGGTTTCAACTAGAACATCTGTCTCCAACTGAGAGGTACTACTGCCGAGATTATTCTCTATTGGGTGAGCCAGTTTTGGCACCTAGATTGTATTCTGCAACAGCGTGATATTTAAAACCCTCAGATTGTTGCACCAGTTTCCCTGCATTGGGTTTTTCCGGGGACATTGGTCCAAAAACAACGGTGTCACTTGTGTGCTTGTTTTGTTTCCTTCAATTGATGATCTGTAATGTGTTGAGCATGTACTTTTATTTATTTTCAGTATTTACATAGTAAATAACTTGTTAACTAATCAGAACAAGTAGGCAGAAACAAATCAGAAAAGTACATGAAGGGTTTCTAATAGTTAGACTTAGAAATTCCAACACTTGAAAATTCCAAAACTACTTAAGAGATATTCAAATAGCCCAGGTTTTCAATTAGATCCAAATCGAATGCAAGCCTTTTCAATGATACTTAGCTCAATAGATTTCAAAATATTTACCATTCACCAAACAAGGAAATCTTTGGGCAATTTAAAATATTGTACTTATATGCTCCAAGTGTGTGAAATGAATTTCCTTTAGGCAATGAGCTTGTGTGTATGTGATTCACAACTCAGAAAATAATAGGAGTTTAAACTTGGATTTTAATGCTAATAATTGTACCAAAAATTTGTTGACCTAAACTTATGAAAACAGTCATCCAAAAGCACTTATTTTCAAAGATTAGATTTAGGGCAGCAACAAATTCTCTAATGGCAGCAGTAAAATTAAAATGCCAAACTATGCCAAATACATCAAACAAATTATGAATTGTGTTATGAACTCAAATCACTTGAAATTTCAAAATTTAATCTATGGCAGCCAATATGTTTCAGTGATAAAAAAAAGCAACAAAAAAGACTTTATGACGGTAGGGAAATGCTTGCTGCAATCAAGAAGATCGTCCTTCTAGGTTCTTATTACAATTACTTCCACAATGATATTAAAACTTCTCATTTTCGAAGAATTGTTTTTTAGGACAGCAGTGAATTATTTAGGACAGCAGCAATATGACAACGAAAACAGTAAGCTATCAATGCTATCTTTATACCAAGAATTTACCAAAAAAATTCCAAACTTGCCCACATGAATTATCAAAAAATTTCAGCCTGTTATGATGTGCTTTCTAGAATTATATCAGATCTGATATACTTATTACAGTCGGCAATTAAAATACAAAATAGGCTTAATGATGGATACCCAAATCAAGAAATTAATTCCTTAATGTATTAGACAACTTAGGAATTGATTTTAGACTAACCCACATGAAATTTTGCCACCGTTAGAAAGGTATATGACTGTTGTAGCAAACAGTGAGGAAAAAGAGGGTTTAGAAATCAAACCCTTAGGCCCTAGGCCTTGAAGATCACTTGCCCAAGTTGCCAAAAAAAATTCAATACCTGAAACACAAATTTTTACCAATTTTTCGGCAAAAAATCACCAATGATTAGCTTCAGAAAATTAAATATTCAAATTAGAAATGGAGCAAAGGGAATCTAGGGCCAATGAGCGCTATCACTAGGCCCAATACGACTAGCGTTGGGCTAGCAGAAGGCAAATCTAGGCTTAGGAGCCCCAAAACTTGAAACCCTTTTCTAAAAAAAATATTTTGCTTCAGATCTTCAGATTTGTTGCAAATCTTTAATGGTTAGCCCTACAAAAAATATTTGGGAATAGATCTTGCCCTCCAGGGCTTAGATCTGTCTCAAAACCCCCAAATCTCTTTGAAAAAACCTCAAATTTGAAGATTTCCTTGGTTAAATTCTCAAATCTATTTTTGCAAACAATCTTTGAGCCCAGATCTTGCCCTCCAAGGTCTAGATCTGGCTCATATTTGAAGATTTCCTTAACTGATTTCTCAGATCTATTCTTGCACAAGTGAAAAGAGAAAAACTCAATACTCAATATGTACAAAAATAAAAGAAAATCCCAAAATCCAAGTGTTAAAATTCAAAATTATGTTACAAAATTTCAGATCTACACAAGTAAATAACAGATCTATACAAATAATTTACAAATATATACAAATAATCTGCAAATCTGAGGAGTATGAATCCAACTCCGCTCTCAAATCTGATAATCTAAAAAGCTCTTACTAGCAAGATCTATCAATTTTTCCACAAAATATTTAAAATGTTTTGAAATTTTAGAGAAGTGCTAGCCCCAAAACTCTGCAAAAAAAATATTTATCATTATAAATAAATCTTGGGGCTTATATGAAGTACAGGCTCTTTAGAAAATATGTGTTGAGAGTTGGTTGGTCCAATCGAGGACTATAACCCCAAACACTCAATGAAAACCTGAGAGATCTTCTACAAACACTAGATCAACCATCAAACCAATTAGAGAAATAGAACAACAATAGAATTTTGAAGAAATAGAGATACCTAATACTTCAATCAAAATTAAAAATGTTACCTTAGATCCAACAAACTGAATAAGATACTTGTATTCAGATTATTCTAAGAGAGCTATTAATTGATAGTTTTCACATAATATTAAGCAAAAATTAAAATAATATTACCATAAATTCATGAAGAGGAACAACACTGCAAGTTGAAACCCCAAAGACCTTTGCATTTATTCCATAAAAGTTTGCAAGAGCTTCAAGAGCTAGTATACGATCAAAAGAACAGATGATTTCAAATGACAAATGACCTTTAATTTATAGATTAACTCTCCAATGGCTAGTTGGTTTGATCTTCATCAAAGTAATCTCGGCCGTTAAAAATTATTTAATTATCTTTTATTCTCCTCTATCAAAATTATTTTATTTTTTGAAGAAATTCGAATTTTCATTTAATTGAATTTTAATCAACTCAAAATTAATTATTTTGAGTTGATTTCCTCAAAAAATTGACTGAGCCTTTGACTTAACAACCAAGGCCCAAGGGTCCAAAATCTCTTTAAATTTTCAATATTCCCTTGGCCAAGGACCTCCAAAAATTAATTTCTTTGAGACCCACGAATTTTTTAATTTGGAGAATTAATTTTCCCTAGGACACGAAATTAATTAAATTTTTGGCTTAGGATTTTAATTTATTTTTGCCAGAAAATTTAATTAATTAACACATGAAGGGATTAATAATTTTTCCAACCCTCAAATAATTTAGCCATGGTGTCTAAATATGAGGGACCATGCACTAAAATATTTTTTTATATGAAGATTTTACATTTTAATATATGAAGGGGAAAACCCGTTCGTTATAGACCCTCAACATTTACCCATTTCTATAACACAAAAAATATAATGTAGTAGACCAACTGACTTGTAATAAAATAATTTAGCCAATTAGCTAAAATTATTTCCAAATCACTTTTACAAAGACTCGATCTAAAATGTTACGACTCACCTAAGATCTTGACAACAAAATCCACCCTAGTTTTGGGGTGAGGGCAGAGGGAAAAACTCTGTCGATCATTTGTGTCTAGAGACAGAAGAATCAGTGAGACAAAAAATCTCCTAGAATGGAAATCATCAACAAAACAATAGGTTTACTTAGGCTATTACATATAAACGTGGTCATACTAGGATTATTTACATTATACATATGCAGCATGGGTTGACATCTTTACAAAACTGCCAACTGATGATGAAATCTAAAAGGCGTGAGCACTCGAACACTATAGATCTCTTTTGCGAAAAAAAGGGGTGTACTACTATGGGGTCGTTGACACAAAGTGGTCAACAAGGTCATTGTGTCAATCTTGGTCAGCTTGGTGTTTCTTAGTTTCTCATGTAACACTGTCTTCCTATTCCCATTGGTGCTCTAGTAAAGTGTTATTAAGGACTCCCACATCTCATAAGCAAACTTTTTCCCTGATACACGAAGTATAAGATGGTCTTTAACTGCATCTAAAAGGATCCTCTTAACCTTCACATTACGCTTGTTGAATTCTGCCAACTAAACTAGATTAGTGGGTGGTTGTACTGCACTCTCTACAATATCCCACAACTCAAACTCCTCAAGCAACAAGATTATACTCTCCTTACAAGTACCAAAATTTTCAGCCCCACTCAATATATTCTCCACCCTCAAACCAGTGGCAATCTGACCCTCTCAACCAACACAACTCCTCAACATTGAAAATCAACAAACAACCTCCTCGTCAACCACAAATCTCTAGATATATAGGTTGGTTTATTCTTGTTGGTCACACTTTGTCAGCTGTAGGTTCACTTGGTGCTTTGATACCATGTATCCCCAAGCTATAATACCATGAAGAAACTTTTGTGTCATGTAGCCCCACTTGATTTCAATTTGTTTTGCAAAACTGATTTAATGCCCAAACCCCATGGTTAATGTTGATATTAAACTTGAATATTAAATTCAAAAGAAACACTAGAAGCAACCACTACTTTACACTTTCAGCGGATAAATACACAAGCATGCACATAAAATTTGGACACTAATATTTTTGGTCAATCACGGACCTTGGAAAAACCTCGAAGGGAAAACCAATTAGGAAGAGGATTTTATTTTGCTTATCGCATAGAATTTTTTACAGCATGCATTACACATCAAGGGTACTTATATCTCCCTTGAAATCAAGCCAACTTCCTAGAATTTTGTGTTGTTGTTTTGGAAACTCGTGCCACTCTTTCAGCACTTTGCCTTAAAGATCAGACCATTGTTCATACTTCCCAGATCTGGAAATTCATGCCACATGTCAAACTTGACCCCTCAAATTTTGTGCCACAAAGCTGACTATTTCTACCTCGAAATTTGTATTGACAATTTGACTCTTCTCGATTTTCAAGCCTCTAACAAACTTTTTCTACCAAAAAGCCACCTTTTCTCCTTGAAAAACGGGCCTATCAAACCAGCAATTCATAGTGTCTGATCCCCCTCGAAACTCACGTTGCTAGCCTCAAAAAATGCGCAAAATCTTCCTCGAAATTGGCATTGGGGATGTACTACTGTGCCTCAATCTGCGTGTCTATAGTATATACTAGCTTGGCAATTTGGGTCTGCGTATGGTTTGTTCCATGCTGCAATATTGTCTCTTCTTCAGCAAAAAATGACTATCTCAGCCTTCCTCCTCTTCACCTCTTCTCCAACACTTGCACATGAAGAATTTAAGTAAAAGCGACATTCTCCTTTATCTTTTATTTTCACTTTTTACTTAATTTTTTAACATTACCATGAAATGACTTAAAATGTTTGAGAGTGGTTCCGACCTCATTGGATTTCATATGAAGAAAGTAGAATTTTGGATCTCACTCAAGATTTCAGGATTGGGGGCATTGCAATGTTTCCATTGGATTTTGTCATGTACTAGGGTATTGAACTTGTATTTAATCAAGTGCACCAATCCCTATATGTACCTTGATTTTAGTGACATTGGTTGTTGAACTCCTCTATCATGAGCCTACCAAAAATGTACCAATCACTCAAACAAAAACTTGACTTGAAGTCAAAATCTTATGTTAATGCTTAAAGGGTGATATTAATGAGAAAGATACTAAGATAGGCAATGATTTTGATGATATGTAGGTATTTGTTGTAGCATGATTTTTTTGGATGCTAGAGGCCATCTAGAGCCTATTTGTTGATGTATTTTCGGTTCATAGATGGATTGCACTTTGATGCTATTTTGGTTATGTGCACCCTTACATGCTATATAAATGAAAACTTGTGACTTGTGGACTTGTGCTTGATGAAGATTGTAACTACTAGATGATTCAAGTTATATGGTTTACTCCATGTTTTTATGTTTTTTATAACTAATTCATCATTCTACATGCTTTTGTTGACATATATGCATCAAAATATATAAAAATATATATTATAGAAAATTTGCTCCCGATTCACTCCCGACCTAGTAACTTTTGAAAACGTTGCTCCCACTCCCAAGCAACCTTGGGTTGGAAATCTAATCTCACATTGACCTGCTATCATGTCTCCCCCTTCATTAATGACCTCACCTAGTCACTCTAATAACTTTTTGTCCCATGTACCTTTTTCTCATAAAAACATAGTCATTTTAATATTATAAAGAACAATGTACTTTGCGTACCTCATAAAGTGACTAAAAAGTCACCTGACTTTAATAATCAAATAAAGTCACACTAAAAAGGTGGGTGCACATGTTTTCCTAGTCTATGGAAAAAAGCACTAGGAAACACCTCCATGGTACAATTTTCTTCAACATGATTCTCAATGAAAGTGAGAGTAGAGTAGGATTATGTGTTTCATGCTTTAGCAAATATTCATGTTTAAAAACAGCAGCATAAATCCATGTTGGGTTGGGCATTAAACTGATGTGATTTCTAAAACTGAAACTGAGTTGGGGCAACAAATTTCTACACTTTTTGCATAAAATATCATTTTACAACCAAACAAATATAATATAGAATCTTGCAGGTAAGTAAGAGTTAACAGAAGTCATTGATACAATACCTTTTGGAGTTGTCTTTTACATTTGCTATGGTGAACAAGTCCAATGATTGGTTGGAAATGTCGGACCAATCTGCAGTACGAAGCTGATTTCCCGTGTAGTTAAGTGGAAGTAGAACAAATATGCCTATTATCCCAGCAATAGAAAATATGCGTACACTGTACATGAGAGACATCCTATAATTAGCAATGTGAATCACTGTATAGCATACTAAAATGATCTGCTGCAAAGAAAAAATTTTAAAGAGTTCACAAGGGAAAAAAAATTAGTTTGACAACACATAGTTCAAAGTGTAAAGCATTAATCACACAAAACATTATTTGCACATTTTAAATAAAAATCCACAACTATATATTCAAAAACCATTAGCCTTGAGGGTTAGCTCAAGTGGTCATGAGCCAGATGTGAGATCTTTCCCATGAGTTAGGGAGGCCATGAGTCCAACTCTCTTGATCCCATTGGGCTGAAGTGCTTGGAACCTAGGCACTGGTAGTTCACCCTGGTTACCACCTGTTAATGGCAGTGAAATCCCCAGATGTTTCCCGTGCATAATCATAAGGGAAAAAGAATCAAAAACAATTATAGAAATGTTTTAAATAGGCAGACCATAAGAGCTAGTGGTCAGCAAGGAGGCTCAACTTATAGCATAGTTAACTTTGACGAGTAACAAGTAGAACTGCAATCTAATTGCAATAAATATATATAAAAAATGAAATGTAAGCAATGAATAATTGCCTACAGAAGATTTTATAAGAAAAATAGTCAAAACAGTAATGTAATCAAACATAAATGTTCAAGCTTCAGAGGATTCAGACACTGCTATGGATTCACACAGATATTTTGAAAAATTTGGGATCAAGACATGAGGAAAATAGCATATCTAAAAATCCACATGCATATATTATTTGAAAAAATTCACAAATGGCAAGTTGGGTCAGTGAAAGGAGTTGCTATAGCCACCATCACGGTTCAAATGACATGTCTAACACTCATGAACCAGCATGCCCATGAAAGGGGGCACTGATTAACGAAATCTGTCATGGTTGTTAAGTCAGTGCCAATAATCACACGTGTATACTGTATGGAAGTGCCCAGCTCTTGATAGGTGGTTAGTGCTTGGCACTTCGTTAAAAGGAAGCTTACTCAAGTTTCCATATTTCTTCGAACAGAAGCCATCAACAAAACACACACAAAATTCAGATCTCCAACTGTACTTCACTCCAAATTGTTCTCATAATCTCAGAAATGCAAAATTCCATGAAAACTTGAATTTGTGTGTTTTAGGACAGGGGAATAGGGTTATATCCTAGGCAAAATTTGGGGCTTTAGGACCCCACACTTTGCCTTTTCTATTTTTCTTTTATGGTTTTTAATGTGTTCTTTTAAAATTTTGTTTTAGGGAGGATGTTTCCCGAAACTAGGAAATAGATCTCAAGAAAATCCTCAAAACACTTCCAAACAGGACACATATCACAAGCAAATTAAGATCTGGTTGCAGAAATGCAGATTTTGGTTTCTCCAATGTGTTGATATGATAACTGTTACCCACCAAAGGTGGGTAACTGCAAGGAGAAAAAATTTCTCCCCATTGGTCAGCCAGCTGCCCTGTGATGATCCACATATAGCCTTACTTCAGAGATCTCCACGTATGCTCTGCTCAGTGTTCTCTCCCATCTAGCATAATTCTTGAAGGAAGGTGTGTCATCTATAGGAAGCTGCAATAACCATTTTTGTAATTATATGCTTTCATTTAATGTTTGGGGCATATTAATAAACCCGATGAATGATAAGTTGCTACATCTTCAAGGGGTATTCGAAAAATATAAAGCATGTTGGGTCACCTAAGTCATACAAGAAAGAAGGGCAAATCATTAAAGTAAAAAATGCACCAAAGGGGTGGAAAAAGAAAGCTAAGGAAAGGGGTAACTCATGCCTCCACAATTTCTCCCACTTCTCATCATTATACTCAAGATGATGGACCTCCTTCAACTGATATCATGGCTATGGCCATCCTCCTTGAAGCATTTCCCATTCCCTGACCACATTATCACATGAAACTATTGTTTGATGAGTCTACCTATGAAATGTCCTTCCCATTAGGGGTTGGAAGCACTAATAGGGCCAATTGCATAATCATCCCTAACATAAGTGCAGTGACTTGCTTACAAATAATGAGCTAGAAAGACAATTGAATGCAAGGTTTGTGTGAAGTATTTTTGTGCCCATAACATTGAACGTGGTCCACTATGATACTTCCATGGTTTTTGTCCCTAATGATGTTGATCTCACGTGATATTAAGGGTATGTTTCAGATGGTTTATCACACATGCAACAAAAATCGCTTGAGGGATGGCTTGATACTTTTCCAGCACAATGAAGAGGACGTCTAGCCCAGCTTTGAGAGCCCAAATGACACATTATCTTCTTGATATTAAATTTGGGCTTTGAGAAGCCTCAACATGGTTGTATGCTCCTTGATACACCTCCATATGTTGAAATGTTAAGCCAAGAATTCAAGGGGTTTCCTTGACTGATGATGTGCCCAAATGGACCCAGGACACCCCTAGGCTGGCCTTGTACTTGATTGATGGATGTTGCCTTGTTCCAAAGCACAAATGATGATGGAGACCACTTGCGATGGTTTAGGAGGGCTAGCACATTCTCTTGATGCCAACACTTGATACTCCACTTGCACTCATCTTACTATTTGAATCTTTGTAGAACACATGCATGATATAGATGCAATTCGCTATGATCAGGTGGGTCCATTGATTAGAACTTGGGCTTCACTTACGATTTTCTACGTAGTCTCTTCATCCCAATAGTCTCCATTATGACCATGTTCGGATTTTCTTCCAGAACTTAACACTGCCATGTCACCTGTGCATGCCCCAAGAAAGTGACGTTAGCCTCCTTAATGATGAGGTCATGGTGCAAAAGATGTTACTTGGTGATGTACCCATGCACTTTGATGATGTCCCTTGAAGTGAGGAGCACTCTTGGACCCACTTTGTCGCTTGATGGAGATGTCCGTTTTTGGATGATGATGTCATGTTGGATAGCCTCTCCTCCCACATGTGTGGAGGAGTTATGGCATATTTCTTACATTTTATCATTTTGGAAAGCTATCTTGAGGTTGGCTTCTGATTTTTAGGCCTAGTTGAATGCTCCAAGCCAATTTTTAGGGCTTTTTTGTATATTAATGAGAATTGATTTGGTTTACCTCATATAAATAGAGCGAAGTCACTTTTATCATCACACTCACTTATATCTTCTCTCCTGAGTGAGTGCCCAGTAGCATTCTTGTCTTTTTCTCTTGGTTGCTTACATGAATAATGAAGCAAAGTCCCTTTGCAGGAATATTTTTGCATGGAGAGACTATCTTTGGATTGATGAAGTAACTCTTCATTGAATGGTGTAAATTTATTGTCATTTTTTTTCCATTTTGCATGCTACAATCTAAAATTAGGGTTTCTATTGTGCCATAAACGTGCAAAATCTTTCATGAAATCTTGTTTCTACATGTTATGCAAACTTTTTCATTCAAGAATCCATCAAAGGAACTTGTTGCATGCATCATTTCACCTCAAATCTCCTACTACAAGAAGTCGCTAGAGTTTCTAAGAAAAGATATTTAGTCTTCCACCCTCTTCATCCAAGTCCTTCTATCATTGACATTGCCCATTTTGACTTCGTAGCCCAATTGAAGAGAAGCACTAGTCTAGTTGTGGGATCACCTTGTAAAATTTATTTCCTTTATTTCTAGGTAACTAGGGTTAGGGTTTGGCATAAATGCGCATTTTATAGCATTTTGCATCTATATGTTATTGAACTATTGGTCGGAATTGCATTTCATAAATTTAAAAAGGAAAAATCTAGCATTAATTGCATGTTTTATACCTATAAATAGGGCTGACGTCTAGACATTTATTGCTGCTACATCCATTTTCAGTCATTAAAAACTTAAAGTTGACCTATCTTTTGCTTACCTCTCTAATAGCCTTTAGTCCTTTGTTGATTTTGAACATTTGTAACTCTCATTTGAGCCTCCAAAGCTTCACCAATACCTTTTCCCATGACCTTTAGACTTCAGTCACCCTTGAGCCCTATCTTGGAACCCTTGTCATCTAACCTGTATGTCTTGCTAGGGAAGCCTCCCTTGTGGAGATAACATCCAAACACAAAATAGCATGAGAGAGGTCATTGAGGTGACATTGGTGGCTAATCTCTTTGTTGCCATAAGACTTAGGTTGCACAGTGAGGCTTTGCACTAGGCCTGCTAGTTTTTGTTGTATCAATAACTATGATTCAAACCAATGTTCCCAGAGAGTAAGTAGCAAGAGAAGGGAATGGGAGCATGGATGATCCTTCCCAAAATACCTCAAGAGCCAAGCAGTCATGCGAGTGTTCCATATATCACACATTTATTAATGTTGGTGTGTGTGTCGTCCTAGGATCACACGAGGACATGTTAAAATTGGCAACTAGGGCCAAACTCCACATGGGTCATCTTATTTATGACAGCTAATATTTTTCTTGGATTCCTCTCTCCAAGAGGTGTAGGATTGATCTAAATATCATCTGATTCTGACATGTACAAATGAAGTTATGAATTTATTTTGATTATGGTAAAATTATCAAGGTCGGCCAGCAAACTGATGTAGGCTCAGAAGCCCAACAGTCACGTCTATGGATCCTCAACGTTGCATATAAATAGAAGGTGACTTAGCCTCATTTGGACACACTCATCTTCACACTTCTCTCTCTCTCTCCTCATTGATTAGGTACAGATTTCTGGGCCTCTACCTCTCCACACGTCTGAAATTTCAGGAGAGCGAAAATTCAAGAGGCCACAATTTCAAGAGGCCGAAATTTCAGGAGACCAAATTTCTGGACAGTTTGACCAAGTGTTGACCAGCACGCGTTGACCTCCTTTATTGTGCTTTTTGTGAGGGCTATCTCTGTTTAGGCATGCAACATTTCTGGGCACAAAAATCGAGACTAAACGTTGATTGTTGACCAGCGTTGACTATAGCTAGGGATGACCGCAGGTGGGTTGTTTGACCAAACTTTGACTGGGTTGAATTTGACTATTTTGAGGGTTGTTTTATCTTTATGTTTGGAGGCTGAAGTTGACTGAAGTTGACTGATTTGCTGAGGATCAAGTCTACCCTATTGACCAGCGTTGACTTTTCTAGTTAGAGCTCTTTTGTTGTTGTTATAAATTATCAGATTTGTAAATTGTACTATCTCTTTCTGTTGAACTATTGAAGACTAAAAGAAGATTTGATCAAGGGTTTCCCCACATTGGGGTTTGTCGCTGGCTGGTGCCACATCTTGTGTCCTCTTGTCTTGACTTGTCTTCTATTGTTTATGTTTATGTTCTATCTGCATTTTACTATCATGCTCATGTGATTGCTAATATGAATATTGATACTGGGCTAATAAAGAAATTGAAGTAAAATTGCTCTAAAGCATAGAACATACCATTGTTGCCTAAAATTATCATGGTATCAAAGCTGAGGTGAAGAGAAAGCCCAAGCAAGAGTGAAAGAGCAATCACCAAAGACAGTTGGACAAGGACAAAAGGTTCAATGGGTTCCTCATCCTACTTCTCGGCTGAAGACAAGCTCCATGATAAATTTGACTATCATGTATCGAAGATGTCTCTTGATTTGACCTTGGAAGAAAAAGAAGTGATGGACTATGTGCAGGGTAAAATCCCTGAACCTCCTTCAAATGCACCCGCTGCTACGAAGACCAAGTACAATAGGGCTGAAGTCAAATCAAAGAAGATTATCAAGGATTCCATTGACAAGCATATGGTGGCCTACATCTCTGAATTGAAAACCTCCAAGAAGATCTACAACAGGTTGGTTGGCGTGTTCAAGTTTAGTAATGTTAATCAAATTCTATTTCTCAAGAATAAGTTGAAGGATATTAAGAAAGGCAAGGACGAGGATATTCAATCCTATTTCTTGAGGATTACTAAGATCAAGAATGATCTACTCTCAATTGGAGAAGTCATTCCTGACAGGGAACTTACTCTCACCACCCTTGGAGGACTCCCCCTGAGTGGTATGTATTTAGAACCACCGTCTTCAACAATGATCAAATTCAAGGGTTTGAAGAATTGATATCGAGATGCATTCAAGAAGAAACAAAAATGGCGGAGCATGAAATGCCTTCTAATAGAAGCAACCCCACTACATTCTCCACTTATGCCAAAAGGAGAAATAATGCAGGGTCTAAAGGTCATTTCCATGGAAAGCCTGGATCTAAGGGAGGAAGGAAGGGCAGGTGCTTTGTTTGCAATAAGTTTGGCCACTATGCAAGGGAGTGTCCAAATAGAAGGGACACATCGCATGATGATGATCACAATCATTTCAGGGCAACTTCAACAACAACGATCAAAGGAATGGCAGGTCCAATGGCAAAAGAAAAAGGAATGTGGGACATCAAGGAAATGGTTGACCCTCCAAGAAATCAAGTTACTCCAAGTATGAAGAATCAAATGTTGTTAACAATAAGCAAAAAGAGTACTATCTTATATCAGCCCTCTCCACTGCCTCTCCTCCGGACACTTTGGAAAATTGGTTGAAAGATAGTGGTGCCTCAAGGCACTTCACCGGATACAAGGAAGCCCTCTCTAATCTGATAGAAAAGGATACAAACTTGGAGATCATCCTTGGAGACGATGCCACCTATCCCATGAAGGGAGTAGGGAATGTTACCCTTCAACTAAATCAAGGTAACACTATTCATTTGCAAGAAGTACTATATGTACCTGATCTCAAGAAGAAACTGATGTCCATTTCAGCCATGGAGGACAAAGGATTCAAGGTGGCATTCATCGATGGAAAGATACGTGTTTGGAAACGAAATTTTAAAGATGCTTTTACTCTTGGGTTCAAGGTTGACACTTTGTATCAAGTTGGAGGAAGTCCATTGGGACACATGTCTTGCGACACATCTCTACAATCTAAACTATGGCATCGGAGGTTTGCCCATCTTCATTATAAGGCCCTACCCGATGTGAGACAGATGGTGACAAGTATGCCCGAGTTCAAAGTAGAGCATGAAGTTGTATGTCCGGGATGTGCCAAAGGAAAACTTACAAAGGGACCATTCCCCTCAATTAATAGCAAGACCATAGATATATTGCAATTGATCCACTCCGACATATTTGGTATGATGCCCGTAAACTCTTTGGGAGGATACTTATATTATCTCACCTTTACAGATGACTATTCTCATAAGACTTGGATCTACTTCTTGAAGAAGGATGAAGTGTTCACCTAGTTCCAACACTTCAAAGGCTTGATCGAAAACCAATCCGAGAAGAAAATCAAGATATTGAGCACTGATAATGGGACCGAGTACGAATCCAATGAATTCCAAGATTATTGCAAAGAAGCTGGCATTAACAGGGAGACTACAACGCCATACACTCCTTAGCAGAATGGTATGGATGAAAGGAAGAATCACTCTATTGTAGAAGCAGTTCGTGCCATGCTTCATGATCAAGGGCTTCCGAAGTTCCTATGGGTTGAAGATGCAAATACCGTCGTGTATGTTCAAAACCAATGCCCTCATCAAGCATTGGAATCCAAGACTCCCGAAAAAATGTTCACCTGTAAAAAACCCAATGTCTCTCATTTTAGAATTTTTGAAAGTCTCGTATATTTTCATGTGTGAAAAGAGAAAAGAAGCAAATCGGGTGCATCTGAGAAGAAAGGAATCTTTGTGGGCTATAGTGAAAATTCTAAGGGATATAGAATTTGTGTCGTTGGCCAAAAGGAAGTTGAGATAAGTCATGATGTCACCTTTTATGAAGATATGGCCCTCAGGAAGATCAACAACCTTCCTATCCTAAGGAAGGACAAAGAAGCTGACACCGGAAATTAGGGTGCAAAAGAAGACGAAATGATGCTTGATGTTGATAAACTTATGGATCCTATTGATCCTCCTCCTCATGAGCCCTCCTCCTCCAAAAGGAGACCCTCATGGCTTAGGGAGACTCTCAAAGATGCCGAGAGGCACATTGCACCAAGGGGAACTTTCCGTGAAAGCAAGAAACCGAACAGGTATCAAGGATATTTGACCGCCATGAGCACTATCATTCAAAATGAGCCTTCATCATTCGAAAAAGTCGTGAAGCATCAAGTATGGAAGGATGCTATGAATGAAGAATACGAGTCAATTATGAAGAATGATGTCTTGGATGTGGTCCCTAGACCCCAGGACAAATAGGTTGTCACCTCTAAGTGGCTCTACAAAATCAAGCATGGAGATGATGGAAGTGCAGACCCTCTCATTCAAATGTAAGAGGGAGTTTGCTTCTGAATTTGAGATGAACTAAGACTGATGCACTATTTCCTAGGGTTGGAGGTCTGGCAAAAGCCACGTGAAATTTTCCTCTCTTAAGGAAAATATGTTGTGAAGATATTGGAAAGATTTGGGATGGTGGATTGCAATCCCGTGACTACTCTGATGGAACTTAACTTTAAGAAGTTAAGTGGTAGTGATGCTGGCCTGAATTGCGAAATGCTTCTGAGTATCATCAACTCATAAGCGCACTGATGTTCTGGGGGAACTCCCATCCAGACATATGTTTTGCAGTTAACACATTGAGCCAATATATGGTTGAGCCTCATTATATACATTAAATTGGTGCCAAGAATCTTCTAAGATATCTTCGAGGCACAATCACTCATGGACTGAGATAAATTGTCGGAGACGTGAGATTGTATGGTTATTCTGATGCTGATTGGGCTGGCAGTGATGTGGATCGCAAGAGCACTTTTGGATTTTGTTTTTCTTTGGGTTATGTTTCAATATCCTGGATGAGCAAGAAGCAGAAATCGGTTGCCTTGAGCACCGCCGAGGTCGAATACATAGTTGCTAGTATGGCCTCCTGTGAAGTTGTCTGGTTGAAGAAGCTCTCAATTGAGTTGTTTGGACATGTGTTGGATACCACCGTGATCCTCTGCAACAACCAAAGCGGGATCCAATTATTAGAGAAACCCATGTTTCATGATCCCTTCAAGCATATAGATATCAAGTGCCACTTTATCCGGGATATGGTACAACGAGGAGCAATAAGGCTCCATCACATTGGACTGATGAGCAAGTTGTCAATATTTTGACAAAACCCCTGGGGAATGTCAAGTTCTTGACCTTTCGAGAACGACTTGGAGTTGTGGAGAGACCCTCTTATGAGGGTCTTGTATGAGATGGACATTAATCTATGGGAGCTCCGGGGGGGCTTGGGGTACTTCTTGGAGCGATGAGCAACCATAGGGTGAGTGGTTGAACCTTCCCCTAGTGGTTTGTTGTGAGTAGGGTGAGTGGTTCATCCTTCTCCTGCTGAGACATCCTACCCATGTAGACTGGGACTCATGGGAAGTACCTTTCATCTAGCTAATGAGTAGGGAAATGAGGATAGGGACCATAGTACTATCGATGGATGCATCATGTACTACCGTGCCCCCTATGCTAGGATAGCTGATGTTGATATGGGATCAATTGGAACTGATTTTGGGTCAATAAGAATGGTATGAGACACTCTCTTTTGATTGGAACTGACTTCGGGTCAATAAGAATGGTATGAGACACTCTCTTTTGATTGGAACTGACTTCGGGTCAGTAAGAGTGGTATGACACACTCTCCTTTGATTAGGACTAACTTCAGGTCAGTAGAGAATGGTATGATACATTCTCAATCACTTCTTCTTCTTCATAGTTCAGCAAAGCAGAGCAGTGAAGAGCAATGCATTAATGGAAGATATAGTACAAATTGGCAGATGGATTAGCAAATGGAGTTCTCCCTAATTGAGAGCGAGTGTTAAAATTGGCAACTAGGGCCAAACTCCACATGGGTCATCTTATTTATGACAGCTCATATTTTTCTTGGGTTCCTCTCTCCGAGAAGTGTAGGATTGATCTAAAGATCATCCGATTCTGACATGTACAAATGAAGTTATGAATTTATTTTGATTATGGTAAAATTGTCAAGGTCGGCTAGCAAACTTATGTAGGCTCAGAAGCCCAACAGTCACGTTTATTCATCCTCAACATTGCATATAAATAGAAGGTGACTTAGCTATGAAAATTCGCTGCAATAATTGATTTATTTCTCCTACTTATTTATGATAAGTTATTTACCAATACTTCAGTAAATACCAAAATAAATTCAGTTGCAGACTTCACAAACTAGAACTAAAAATTAAACGGCAAGAGAAACATCAACATATGAACAATCACATTGACACACTTGTTTTTGGACAATCGTCCCCGGAAAAACCCAATGTGGGAAAATCAGTGCAGCAGATCTGAGGATTCTTATTATTGGTAGTAAATATATGAATACAATCTAGGATGCTCATCTAGCAATCCTTTACAGAGAAAATACTGGCAGAAAATCTTAGTGAGTTTTACCTCACTTCACCCTGTAGAATTTTGGTTGATCCGGCACAATACTGGCTAACCCCGGCTATTTTTGCGTTGGTTCTGTGTCAGCCCTGCATCACCTTCTCTACGCTCTGCGCCAGCGCTCCCGACTGTTCTAGCAGTTATAACAGTTCTGGCAGTTCCCGACAATTCTAGTTGTTCCGATGGTTCTAGATTCTGCGTGACAGACAGCGTTTTTGCTCTGCACTGGCCCTTTTGGCTCTGCTAGGCCCAAACTGGCCCAGCAACATCTCTCCCAGCGATTGTGTTACTTCTTTGCAAGCTCTCTCTGCCTCTGTTCTGTATTTTCCGGAAAGCCCTTCTCCCGGATTCTCCCTACCCCTCAACTGCAAGATCTCCCCAATCAATTTTCCTCCTGAGAACTTCTCACCTCAGAAAATCGATTTCCTCAATCTCTCTGTGTGTTTCCAAATGAACCCCAAGCCTCCATTTTATACTTTTCCTATTGAGTCTTCAACAACCGAGATTAAGTCTCTAATCGACGGCTAAGATTAAAACATGGCTTGATAAGCCTTCTAGATCATTCTCACCCATATTTTGATTAATACCCATTAAAATTTTAATTTCGTTAAGTTTAGACTTAGGAACTCCATTAAAAATATTAATTATTTTAATAAAATAAAATCCGGGGGAATTTCACCAAACAGTTTATGGGTTCTTTAGAACTCATGTGCCACCAATTTTCAAGGCTAAAGCACTTTCGATGCTACCAAAAGCTAACACTCCCTATTAGCGAGGAAAGTGCTCTGACAACAATGTGTGCCTTCATGCTGCTTTGTTTCTGAAGTATCTCCTTTCTACACTGTTGTTGCCACCAACATTGTGCTACTGCTGCTACTGTACTGTTGCCCATGACACTACCACTACCACTACTGCATCTGTACTATAGCTCCCTCTCAAACGCTGTATCATTCTATTGAAAGGGATTTTCCAACATACCCGTATGTTCCTCAAATTGAACAAACTTAGCTCTTCCTGGAGCCTTGGTGAGTATATCTGCCCCCTGATTTCTTGTGGGAGTGTACTCCAACTGTACTGCTCCATGCTGAACACACTCTCTGATAAAGTGACACTGAATATCGATGTGTTTGGAGAGATCATGAAATACTGGATTTTCAGAGAGCTTGATACAACTCTGATTATCACTGAAGATCCTTATCGCTTCCATCCTTCTCCTTATTATATTTACAAGCAGTTTCCTGGCCCATATAGCTTCACATATTGCTTTGTTAGCTGCCATATACTCAACTTCAACATAGCTCAGAGCTACAAACTTCTGCTACTTACTACACCAGGAGATCATCCCAAATCCAATACTAAAGCAATACCTAGTGGTACTTTTCTTGTCCACTAAACTTCCTGCCCAATCTGCATCAGTGAATCCACTCAATTCGATATCATTGCCCTTGGTGTACCTTAATCCAAAATTTATTGTTCCATGCACATACCTAAGAATGTGCTTTGTTATTGCCCAGTGCGCCCTTTTTGGTTCCACCATGAACTAACTAATGGTGTTGACAGCATAACACAAGTCTAACCTGGTGTTGCCCAGATACATAAGTGACCCAATGAGTTGTCTGTATAAGGTGGGGTCCACTTCCTTGTCTCCCGAAGCATCTATTTTCTTCCAATTGGTAATCATAGGGGTAGCCATAGGTCAACAATCATGCATTCTGAATCTTTTCAGAATTTTTGATGCATATCTTCCTTGGCCAAGGAAGATCTCACCATCCTGCTGCTAAACTTCAAATCCCAGAAAATAGTGCATTAGCCCCAAATCCTTCATATTAAACTCAGTTTCCAAGTTCTTCTTACAATCCTCAATGAGTCTGGATGATCCTGTCAAAAATAGATCATCCATATACAATACTAGAATCAACAACTCACCTTCTACTAGCAAATAATAAAGATTGGGATCGGCATCGCTCTAACCCGATTCACCTTATAGTGATGTCCTGTTTGAAAAAAAATCCACCCATATAATTCAAAATTTATTTGATGTGTAGTATTTTTGTTTTTTAAGTTTAAAATAAGCATTGTTCAATTT
This sequence comes from Pinus taeda, assembly GCA_000404065.3. Classification (NCBI taxonomy): domain Eukaryota; kingdom Viridiplantae; phylum Streptophyta; class Pinopsida; order Pinales; family Pinaceae; genus Pinus; species Pinus taeda. The sequence goes on along the minus strand of APFE030779545.1, from coordinate 265,754 downwards.
ATTGATAATCCTCCTTTTTTTTATTGAATCACATAAACCAATCATATGTGAGACCCTATATATGCTTCAAGGCCAAGAGGGTATGCAATTTGTGGATTGAATCTCTTCCAGGGATTCAAAATCTTAAAGTCTACTAAGGAGTTGGCCATGAAGGAATATGTAGTATTAGGAAGTTTATCGATGTTGCGTATCCTATCAAATTATCTTAATAGTGAGAAGAGCACATTGCAAAAACAAGTGCACCTACTCCCACCCAAGCACGCAGTTTGGTGACCCTATCTTCACACTTTAATTCATCACCAAAAACTAGTTCAATCGTTTCTCAAATCTTCATTCAACCCGTCAATACCCAAAATGGTTTTCTTTAAATATCATCAGTCATGGTTTAATGGGTACATTACAAGGCGAACTCAACATTACAAATTTTTGCATCTGGAATTGATGGTTTCAGAGTGCTAAATCAAACTTTAACACATGGTTGTAGATCTTTGTTGTTAAAGGGTTAAAGATTGGACAGGTTCTTGGCAAGTAGTGCACAAAAAACACATATTATTGAAATTTCTAAGTCTGACACGTTAGAAATCCCTACTGCATTATTTGGTTTAATTTCTCCTACTTGTTCATTCCATTAACAAGTTATTTATAAATATAAATACTGAAATAAACACAAATGCAGCCTTAACTCATATACAGATCAACACCTGAAATACTGAGACAAACACACAAAGGGCACCGTTATTTTTGGACAACCGTCCCCGAAAAAACCCAATGCGGGAAAACGGCGCAACAGTTCTGAGGGTTTTATATTATGCAAATTCTTGAGTACAACTAGGGTGTTAAAAATGGCCCTCCCAACAGAGATTGTTACACAGCAGTAATACCTCTTCTCGGAAATAGATATTTAGCCTCTTAGCTCTAGTCTGCCCCATGAAAATCCTTTTGGCGCTTCCTCTTGGCCTTGCATCAGCCCTGCTAGCTTCAACTCAACTCCTGAAGCCTCTGCATCAACCTCCTGGCTCTCTGCGTCAACTTTCTTGCCCTCTACATCACCCACGCAGGCCCCTCAGCCTCTGCGCAGTCTCCAGCTGCCTCTGCGTAGCTCCTACTGCCTCTACGTAGCTCTAACTACCTCTACGTCAGCCTCTTCGATCACTACGTTGACCCTCTAGCACTATCCCTGCCTCTCTGCTATGTACTCACTGGCCCTCGCTGCAACAAACCAATAGCTCAAATTTTCTCAGCAAGCCCCGCTCTAGAAAATCAAACTGACTAATCAACTTGGTGTGTCTCCCACTGACCTCAAGCCTCCTCTTATACTTTTCTTGTTGAGTCTTCAACGGTCGAAGTTAAGTCTCTAATCAACAGCTAAGATTAGATTTGACTTGATCCATGTCATTTAGAACATTCTCACCCACTTTTATATTAATACCCATTAATATTTTAATTTTCCTAAGTTTAGACTTAGGGACCCCATTAAAATATTAATTATTTTAATATCTCTCCAACCAGGTGGAGTTTTCCCCAAACCATTTTTGGGTGTTGAAGATCTTATGTGCCTTAGACTCTCCACCACTTTTCATGGCTAGAGCACATCCACTACCACAAATCAACACATATTACCGGGACAAGTTTCATTTTGGCAACAAGATCCCTATACTTATGCATTTCCTGCCACATAGAGCAGTTATGGGAAGTCAAAGACTCCTAAGGGGTATGGTTGGATTTTTAAGACTTCAATTTTTTCAAGATTCACTTCCTTCAAAATTTTATGTTTATTGAAAAAGTCATTTTTTTGGAATTTGATCACATATTTGATGGCCTTTTATGGAGATGTGATCATGGTTTGTGCTATGCCTCCTACTACATGAGGTTCCAATGATGGCTTTCATCACAATCTAGTACCACAAGACAGATGTTTCTTGATGGCACCAATGGATCAATTGATAGATATAGGGGTCATTCTATGGACACGCAATTTTCCCTGACAATTCCCTTACGGTACGTCCAAACACTCCCTCAATAGTGGTGTGTGACGTCTGGAGGAAAGTGGCTCGTGAAGAGTTATTCGCTTATGCCCCTTGAACCTAGAAAGATTTCATTGATTGGCTAGTATTGAGCACCATGTGTATTGTGATATTTCAGCATGAGGGTCACATGTTTGTGCATGCTCTTGTCATTGGAAGGGGAGGTTCCACATGATCCCTGTTACCACATAGATTGCATGGGAGTCTAAGCAACATGATCCCATGCTCCTATAGCAAATTTGAAGCAACATACATGAGCATATTCCAAATCATCGGCATCATTAATCATACATCTTTGATCATCAAAGATAGGCCAGCAATTTCCCCAGGGAGCATTCCAGGGATGCACATACCTTTTTAGGCATGGCCCTTATTGTTCACTAATAAATCCTAAGAATTCCTAGTAGTTGATTGCTATAGCAAGTGTGTAGCACCTTCATGTCAAGGTATTGATGCAAAGAGACTTGCCCCCAATGTCATTTTCATCACATTCCTCACTATCTTCAGCATAGGGATGGTTTCCTTGGTGGTGTACTTGGTTAGGAGGGTTCATTTAGAAATCCCAACATTTCCTAGTAGTTGACTATTGTAGGAAGTGTGTAGTTCATCATGTAAACATATTGATGCAAAGAGACTCACACCCTTGGGGTCCGTTCATCACATTCCTCACTATCTTCAACATGTGGATGGTTTCCTCACTATCAAATTGCCCCTTTTCACCCCTTGAGTAGCATGGTCATATTTTGGTATTCCAATAGCGTTACCATGTGTTTTATTCTTCCTAGAGATATTTAGCATGTATTTGGATACTTGCTAGTGGACATTACACATTTTTCAGGTTAACTGGGATTTATTAACAATTTCCCTAAGTTTCGACTAAGGTTTCTGTGACTAATTATTTAAACAACCATAATCTTCACTTGTCTTAGACATCTTGGTTATGTTGGTTATGAACCCACAAGAGATGTAACTTAAGTTCTTGACCTTGGTGAATAAAATGGGGTGCACCACCTTGGACCCACATGTGGAAGAAGCAAGTTGTCATTCTTTTGGAGCTAGGAAAAGGGGTTGCACCCCTCAAATATACATTGCAGCTCATTTCATAATTATTTTGGAAAAAAGCTAAAGTTGGCCAAATAGAATTCTAGAAGAGAAACTTAGACCTCTCTAGAAGCCATGTGCCCTCATTAGCCCATTATTGGAGATAATTGTTAGAAACTAGTTGTTGGTACCATCATTATTTAATATTTTTACCTCCTGGAAATTATTATTTTATCTAAAAGAGTTTATTAGCCCCCCTGGCGTAACTACCTTAGAAGCACTCTCAAGGGGGTATATTGTTGTTGATTTCACATGTCCTCTTGGTCAAGCTCTCCAGACTCGGACATTACTCTTATTTTCTCCTTTAGGTACATCATTGTGCTAGCTCAATCGCCATATATCGATTCTCCAACCTCAGCCCTCATATTTACAGATGCACTTGTGGATGGTATGGTTTGGTTAGAGCATGTTCTACTTTATTATTCCATGTATTGGTGTCTTGCTTGAATGTGGTGCTATAACCTCTTTGGTCTTGCTGTGAAAGCGGTAAACTCTAATGAAACCTAATAACACTTCATTATAGTTTTATTCTTTTGCCTCGTCATACCATTGGGGACATGGTTTTCAATTAGAAGTGTTATCGTTTCTTGGGTCACCTTGTACTATAGGAAAACTAGTGAAGATAGTGTTTTACACATCCCCAATCATACTTGACCCCTTCCTTAAATTTCGTCCATAAAAAGTCTTTCCCCTTTCATGCTTGATTTATCAAAGATCACAACAAGGTCTATGTGAAGAAAGCCCAAATCATTAAAGCTAAAAAGGACTTAAGAGATGGAGTAAATCAAATTAAAAGCCAAAAAATATAAGCTTGAGTGAATGCCACTTCATTATGAGGCCATTTCCCCTTGTGTCGTGGTTGTCTATGAATATCTAAAGAAAAAGGGACTTGTTCAATGAAATGAATGCTTAAAGAAAAAGGCATAAGGTGTAGAAAGAAACCATGCCAAGGAAAGGCATCCAACACTAAGATCCCTCTTTAAAGGTCTCTATACATCAATGCATGGCTCTTGAACGCTAGATAAACAAAAATATAAGATCTATGCATACTTACCTGACTTTGACGATCATCACATGAAGTTTTCGCCTTGCTCTGTCTTTATTTCCCACCACTTGATCTAGAAAACACACTATGTCCTAGGACTTGACACACCTATAAGGGTTAATTGTTGTTCTCCCATCATAAAACTTAGGCAAATTATAAAACTAACTTTTGTTATGTTGTGTTTGAAGAAATCTCTAAGGGTATACCACATAATGGCGACATCAAGGAGTTGGACTCACCACTCCAAGTGCCATCAACATTATCTCATCACACACCCCAAACTACGCTTGGATCTTGCATAATGCCTCCATAGCCCCTTAAGGAACTAGTCTATCACCTATTTTTATCTTCAACCCAAAAGCCCAAAAATTCTTCATCTTTTCCTTTTATTTATTTTGTTTGTTTCACAGCCTAGGGTTTTACTTGTCATATCTTGATCTAGGTTGTCAAATCCACAGGGGTTTTCATTTGCTTATGCATACTTTGATCCCTTATGTTAATCATTTCATCAAGGGTTTCTTCATTTGAATTAGCATAACAAGGGTTCATATGGTTTTATTTGTAAAATTTCAGATCTGACCCTTTGTCAACAACTCAAGCATCATTTCAAATTATCTTGTTGAGTTGTCATGCTTGGAAGAAACTGAATGTTGACTTGTGGGAGCATCGGATGTGCTCTAGCCATGAAAATTGGTGGTGGAAAGGCGAAAGCACATGAGATCTCTAAGACCCAGAAATGGTTTGGGGAAATTCCACCCAGTTAAAAAGATATTAAAATAGTTAATATTTTTAATGGAGTTCCTAAGTTTAGACTTACGAAAATTAAAATATTAATGGGTATTACCATAAAACTGGGTGAGAATGTTCTAAATGACATGGATCAAGCCAAATCTAATCTTAGGCGTTGATTAGGGACTTGATCTCCGTTGTTGATGACTCAACAGGAAAAGTATAAGAGGAGGTTTGAGGGTCAGTTGGAGATGCACCAAGATTGATCAATCAGTTCGATTTTCTAGAGCAAGGTTTGTCGAGATAAATCGAACAAGTGATCTGAGTTGCAGCGAGGGGCAGTGAGTACATAGCAGAGAGGCAGAGATAGTGTCAGAGGGCCAGCACAAAGATTGAGGAGGCTACGCAGAGCCAGCAGGAGCCACGCAGAGGTTGAGGGGCTTGCATGGGTGATGCAAAAGACCAGAGAGCTGACGCAGAGAAGCAGAGGGCTGACGTAAAGGTTCCGAGCTATGCAGAGGCAAGCAAGGCTGACGCAGAGCCTTGGAGAAGCGCAAGAAGGATTTTCGTGGGGTAGACTAGGTCACTAGTGCTAAGAAGCTGAATATCTGCTTCCGAGAAGAGGCATTACTGCCGTGTAGAAATCTTTGTTGGGTGAGCCAGTTTGGCACCCTATTTGTACTCAAGAAAGCTGCTTAATAATAAAAACCTCAAAACTGCTACACCGGTTTTCCCACATTGGGTTTTTTCCGAGGACGATTGTCCAAAAATAACGGTGCCCCTTGTGTGTTTCTCTATTATTTTAGTTGATGATCTATAGATGAGTTGAGACTACATTTGTGTTTATTTTCAGTATTTATATGGTTAAATAACTTGTTAAGGAATAAACAAGTAGGTGAAATAAACCAAATAATGCAATAGGAATTTCTGACATATCAGACTTAGAAATTTCAACATGGTATCAGAGCATTGCAAATCACAAGAGGACTGAAGGCGCCAGCATAATCAGAAATATTTACAGCAGTAGCAGCTGTCTCAAGAGACAGAGTTTCTCCTAAGAAAAAAGCAACAGAGAGGCAGTGACGCAGAGGGCCTGCGTCACCATTTCGAGCTAGAGAGAGGGCCAGCGCAGAGGCAAAGAGAGGCAAAAGAAGCTCACAAAGAGCCACGTCATCCTACTCAGTCAAGTAGGCTTGACGCAGTTGGCCAGAGGAGTGATTCAGCGTTTGTCGGGATTGCGCAGAGCTGGAAGGCTTAGTTTCTTCAGTTGTTGGGACATAGGGAGCTGTGAGCAGATTATGGATTAAGAAGCTGGTGGGGTGTTGTTGTTGTCGAAGCAGAACAGTACCTAACAGGATAGAACCAAGGTAGAGGGAGCCACTGCCTTGACGGATTTATAGCCAAGAAATCCAAATCCGAGTTACAATTGCGAAGAGGATCAGAGAGGAGCGGATTGACAGCTGGCGGGAAGATTTCTAGTAGGGAAATCGAGACTCAGAGGGAGTCCAGAAAAGAAGTGGAAATGGCAATGAACGGACTGAGGGATCAGTATGAGGCCTCCAACTTTGTCATCTGGAAGGCCTGGATCCTGTTTGTTCTAGATAGACATCGCATCAAGGGCTTCGGCTTGAGAACTGTGGCTATCCCAGTCGACCCAACTAATAATGAAAGGTATGAGGATGCAATGGCGAAGGCAAAGTGCATAACCCTTGATGGGGTCAAGGATCATGTAGTAATGCATATTGTCGAGAAGAACACGGCAAAGGAGATGTGAGATACCTTGACGACATTGTATCAGGGCACTTTCGTGCAAAGGAAGATGTTGTTGGAGAATCAGCTGCGATATCAGATGCAGAAGGGGGAGCAGAAAGATTTATACCTTTGCAAGTTGCAAGATATTCGAGACCAACTTACTTCCATAGGGGCCACGCCAGATCAGGAGTTCATGGTGAGGACTGCCCTAAATGCAGTCTCTGAGGATTGGGAGACATTTTGTCCAAAGCATTTTAGGCAGAGTTGATCTTCTAGGATGGGAAGAGATGTGGACAGCTCTTCGCCAAGAAGAGATCAAACAGTTGACCAAGGCAGGAAGTAGCAGCAAAGAAGTTCAAATCAAGAAAGAGGAGGAGGATGTGGCTCTGGCATCTGCGAGACAGCAAGGGAAGAGGAAGAAAAAGGACATCTCCAAGGTGAAGTGCTTCCATTATGGGGAGTTGGGTCATTATGCAACCCAGTGTCCCAGGAAGAAGAATAAAGGGGAGGTTTTTGACTCCAAGGCAGCTCCGGCTAAGGCGAAGAAAGAATTCGAGACGAATGATGATTGTGCCATGAGTGTTCATGCACCCTAGCGAAGAGGTGGGGAGACATTGAGCTGTAGTCAGGAAAACTACAGAAGATGATGGGCAGGATCCTTGAGGTACCCAAACTCTTGGATCATATTCGGCTACGAGAGCCCCGAATGACATTCGTTGGATGACGGATGTCGATAGAAGCAAGATGCGGATGGAGCGACAAGGCAATGCTAAAGTACTAAGGTCTGTAGCAGCACAGTGGGGGTTGCAGCAGCACAAAGGTGTTTGCAACAATGTGAGATGCACAGAGGTGGTTGCAGCAATGCAAGAGGGCACAGAGGTGTTTGCAGCAGCCGCAAAGGCAGCAGAGGGAGCACAGGATAGTAGCAGAGGTAGCTTCGACATCAAGAGGCTTCCGAACTGACAAGGATGTCAATGTTTGGGTAGATCAGTTACTTACTTCTCGGTAACTGAGTAGCAATTTAACAATTAGCAGTGGTAGTGCTATGGGCAGCATGATGCAGCATGTTGGGAGGAGCTATAGTACAGATGTAGCAGGGGCAGTGGCAGAGCCATGGGCAACAGTACAAGAGGCAGCAGTGCAGTGGATGTAGGGCGGCAAGCCCAGCATTAGCATAGGTACCAGTGTCGGAGGATCAGTGTGATGTTCAATGGTGGAGCATTGCTAGAGCACATTCCTCGCTAAGAGGGAGTGTTGATTTGTGGTAGCATTGGATGTGCTCTAGCCATGAAAATTGGTGGAGAGGCTAAAGCACATGAAATACCACGACTCAGAAATGGTTTGGGGAAATTCCACCAGGTTAGAGAGATATTAAAATAATTAATATTTTTTAAAGAGTTCCTAAGTCTAGACTTAGGAAAATTAAAATATTAATGGGTATTAATATAAAACATTCTAGGCCCACGGGGTTTTGGATTGACGGTGAATGGGTGCGTTGTTAAGGCACTCTTTGCGATAGGTCATCGGTTCAAATCCCCCGTGGGTACTTAGGTTAGTCTTAACGTAGAAAAAAAAATATAAAACATTCTAAATGACATGGATCAAGCCAAATCTAATCTTAGTTGTTGATTAGGGACTTAATCTCGTTCGTTCAAAACTCAACAGGAAAAGTATAAGAGGAGGCTTGAAGGTCAGTTGGAGATACACCAAGATTGATCAGTCAGTTCGATTTTCTGGAGCGAGGTTTCGTGAGAGAAATCGAACAAGTGATCTGAGTTGCAATGAGGGGCAATGAGTACATAGCAAAGAGGCAGAGATAGTGCCAGAGTGCTAGCGTAGAAATTGAGGAGGCTACGCAGAGCCAACAACAACCATGCAAAGACAGCCAGAGACTATGCAGAGGTTGAGGGGCCTGTGTGGGTGACGCAGAAGGCCAGAGAGCTGACACAGAGAAGTAGAGGGCTGACACAAAGCCCTGGAGAAGTGCAGGAAGGATTTTCGTGAGGCAGACTATTACTGAGAAGCTAAATATCTGCTTCTAAGAAGAGGTATTACTGCCGTGTAGAAATCTCTATTGGGTGAGCCAGTTTGGCACCCTAGTTGTACTCAAGAAAGTTGCTTAATAATAAAACCCTCAAAACTGTTGCACTAGTTTTCCCGCATTAGGTTTTTTCGAGGATGATTGTCCAAAAATAACGATGTCCCTTGTGTGTTTATCTATTATTTCAGTTGATGATCTATAGATGAGTTGAGACAGCATTTGTGTTTATTTTCAGTATTTATATGGTTAAATAACTTGTTAAGGAATAAACAAGTAAGTGAAATAAACCGGGATAATCCAGTGGGAATTTCTGACATATTAGATTTAGAAATTTCAACACTGAATAAGCTTGTTTATTTGCCACGAAATTTGGTGGAGAGGCTAGAATACATGACATCTCCAAAACCCAAAAATCGTTTCTGGAAGTTCCACCTAGAGATGACATAATTAGATTATTAACCTATTTTTTAATGATCCTTAAGTCTAAACTTACGAAAATTAGTTAATTAACCATAATTAATTAAGTCAGGTGTGAATCATCTAGAAACTCACACGGATCGGTCCAAAAATGATCTGAGCCATTGATTAAGATTTAATCTTGGCCACTGGAGTCCCAACAGGAAGACATAAGAAGGGATCGATGTGGTGATGGAGAATACACTTCTGCAGTTTGATTTTCAGAGATCGAAGCAGAGACGGTGATTTGAAGGAAGTTTTCCAGATTTAGAGAGGCGGCAACAAGGAGGCCAAGTTATTCCCAGTGAAGCAGCGGAGAGGACTGCGTAGTTGCTTTAGAAGGGAAACTCGATTTAGCTGGAGGAGAAATCATTTTCAGTTCCAAAGATCGAACAAAGGTTCCAGAGTGTCGGAGAAGCGATTTCCTCAGCATATATAGGTAGAACGACTTCATCAGAGGTAGTTCATAGGCCAGACGTCAAAGGGCATGTGCAAGCACTGCACAAATGCTTACATAGAGGGTCCAAGAGGATGAGTTTTCTAAAGGAAAGTTGTGTTGGGGTTGCTTGTGGAAGAAGGGTAATTCCCTCAAATAATTTGGCCAGATTTTCTTGTTGTTTGGATTGCCAGTTGGGTTCATATATTGTACTCAGATTTCACTGTTGCATAATAATAAAACCTTTATTTGCTACACCGATTTTCCCAAGATGGGTTTTTCTATGGACAATTGTCCAAAAATAATGGTGTCATATTTTTGTGTGTGCTAGAATTTTTCAATTTCTGGCGCTATTTTTCTTCTGCAGTTTATCTGTGAAAATCACAGTATGAGTTATTTGATATATGTTGTAGCAGACAGCAAATAAATTGTTAAATAAATTAACAATTAGGAGAATAATCTCCAGTTGTTATGGTAGATGAAAATTTCACATGGTATCAGAGCGTAAGTGATTAGCAGGGAAGCTCAAAAGCGAAGGAAAGAATTTCGCTGCTTAGAGGGGGCAGCAAGCCGAAATTCTTAGAGGCAATGCAGCGCTCAAACAAGCAAGCCGAATTGTTGGAGCAGAAATTCGATTTTCAGTTGCAGGGTTGCAGAAAAGTCGAGTTGCATGGGTTAGTGATTCCAGCAATCAAAGGGAGCAGCAGCAACTCAGATTTTCGTTGAACAGATTCCTTGGTTGGACGCAGAGGTTTTGCAGCAACATAACCAGCGTCGGGTGGAAGAGAAAAGCACACACAACAAATGGAAAATTTCTCTTAGGGAACTTTGAGTCTCAGAAGTTCGAATTTTCCAGGCAAATTGGAAATAGCAACTAATAGATTGGCGCATTCCAGAAGAGAGTATGAGTAGTAGAGTAGCAACCAAGCAGAGGGAAAGAGGGAGTGTTCGACTTGATTAGAGATGGCCACAGTGGGGCTTAGAGATCAAGATAGGTTGGATGGAGCTTCCAACTACGTCATCTGAAAGGCTAGGATGTCCTTCCTTCTCGATGAATATGCCCTGAAAGCCTACATAGATAATGTTGTGGCAGTTCCCCACGATGCAGATCAGCTCAAAGAATATAAGAGGAGATGGCAAACGTGAAGTTGTTGAACTTGGATGGAGTCTGAGATCATATAGCCTCACATTTGGTAGACAAAGTGTTAATTTTAGGTATGTTTTGTGCTTAGCGCAATTTATTTCAATTTTCACAGTTAGCTCAATATCTTTTCCAGATTAGCGATCGCATCAACATTAAAGTAAACTACAAATAGAACATAAACATAAATCGCAGAAGACAAGCCAAGATGGCCTTCAGTCCACTCAAAATACAGTTATGTAGTGGGCGTAGAACAATTATGCAGTGGGCGCAGAATGGGTCAGAATCACTTATGGCAGACAGAGCGCACAAGAGCAATGGACAAAGAACGCAATAGGCAAAAGGGAGTTACAACTATTTTTGGGAGTTGGCTCTGATACCATGTCAGGCCAGGCAGTAACTCCTCAAAGCAAAATTGATTCGTATATCTTATTCCTTCAAGTTGGCCTTTATTATATACATGAGGGAGACTGTTCACTTCATCTCCCGATGACTGTTCATGTCTCTTATTATTTATTTACATTGATTTATTTATTCACCCAATCCTTATGATTAGGTGTCAACATTCCCCCCTTTAATCTGAAGGGATGTTGGTGAGTCCAAGCATCATTCTGAATCATTCAAGCTTTTTTCTTCCAAGTGCTTTGGTGAAGATGTCAACAATTTGCTCATTAGTGGAACAATGACGGAGATGGATTGTTTTGGCCTCAACATGATGTTGAATCAGATGATATTTGGTATTGATGTGCTTCGTTCGATCATGGAACTTGGGTTCCTTGGCCAAATTTATTGCAGAGGTATTGTCAACATGAGTGGAGTTGATTGTACTTGTTTTACCCTGCAAATCTTCAAGAAATTTTCTGAGCCACACAATTTCTTGGTTTGCTTCAGCTACTGCCACATATTTGCTTCTGTTTGGAATCTGCTAGAACTGATTTTTTTGGTGATCTCCAGGAGACAACTCCTGAATCCAAGACTCATAGCATATCCTGAAGTAGATACCCCAATTTCTTTGTCTCCATCGAAGTCTGAATCAGAGTATCCAATCAAGCTGAAGTCGTCCACCTGTGTATACTTGATTCCAAAGTCTTGAGTTCCCTCCAAGTACCTTAAAACTCTTTTTGCAGCAAACCAATGTCCCTCACAAGGCTTTTGCATAAACTTGGAGAGGATTCCAACAGCCAACAAAATGTTTGATCTAATAGTGGTTAGGTAGTTGAGACTTCCTACAAGCTGTCTATACTTTGTTGCATCCTCAAATTCTTTTCCTTCAATAGATGTGAGCTTTAAGTTTTCTCCATTGGAGTAGTAAGAGGATTGCATTCTGTCATGCCAAACCTGTTCAATAGATCTCCAATGTATTTCTTTTGAGAAAGAAATATGGACTTCGAATGTTGGGTTACTTCAATACCAAGATAGTAATGAACATAGCCCAAATCAGCGATTTCAAAACTTTTCCCCAGTTCCTTCTTTATGGATGCAATGTAGCTTTCATTGTTCCCTGTCATCAAAAGATCATCTACATATACCACAAGATATACAACTGTTTTGCCAATTTTCTTGACAAATAAAGTTGCATCATCAAGATCATAATGTTTGAAATTGAGTTTCAGAAGATGCTCAGTTAGTTTTTCATACCAATCTCACGGTGTTTGTTTGAGGCCATACAAGGATTTCACTAGTTTGCATACTTTATGTTCATGTCCTTTCATAGCAAATCCTTCAGGCTGGGGCATAAAAAAATTCTCTTTTAGATCTCCATTCAAGAAAGCAGTTTTTACATCGATTTAATGGACTTTCCAACCGTTCTGAGTTGCTAGGGCAAATAGTGTCCGAATGGTAGCCCATTTTGCTGTGGGGGAAAAAGTCTCCTCATAATCGACCCCTTCCTTTTGTGCAAAACCTTTTTCCATAATCTTGGCTTTGTGCTTGTCAAGTGAGCCATCTACTTTATACTTGTTCTTGTAGACCCACTTGCAACGAATTGGTTTGATTCCTAATGGAGGATCAACCAACTTCCAAGTGCCATTCTTGATCAAGGCATCATACTCCTTTTGCATCACTTCTTTCCATTCATCATGAGAAGCAACTTCTTTGAAGGAAGTTGGTTCGAAATATGTAGACAAATTCAATTCACAATCATAAGAAACATCCATATCAACCGATGAATCAGAATCATCTACATCACCTCCATTTTGCTGGTTTGAATTTCTAATTCTTGTCTTTCCAACCTCATCGGGATGAACACTTTCAAGTGTCTTTGTCAGCCACTTTGGGGGACCTTCTCAAATGGTCCAGGCTACTCCGTTGATTGAGTTGGGACTGAATCAATATTGAGTCTCCCAATTCTATCAATCACATCACTTAAATCATCATCCGTTGATGGAGTTTCAAGCGGGGAGAGAGTGCTTCAGAAGAAGATTCCACAGGTTGATCTAGTATAGTAATCCCCCCTTCAAGATGTGGAATCTGATTTATCAAATTCTTGAAATGATTTTGCATTTGTGAATTTATCCCATCGATTAAGTTGTCACTCAACAACATTGTCAGTTTTGGATTTTTTTCAAGAAAGATTACATCTCTAGATACAACAAACTTTTTATTGACTTCATCATAGAGACAGTATGCTTTGGAGGTGTTTGAATACCCCAGGAAGATACACTTACGACTTCTTGCACCAAGTTTGTTTCTATGTACCTTTGGTATCAAGGCATAACAGGTGGAACCAAAGACCCTGAGATGCTTTACCGAAGGAATGTCCATACCACATTTCATATGGAGTCTTGTTTCTAATAGCATTAGATGGACATCTATTCTTTATATATGCAGCACATAGAACAGCATCAGCCCAAAACATTATCTTTAAATTTTTAAAGAAGAGCATGGATCGTACCATATTTAAGATTGTCCTATTCATTCTTTCAACTACACCATTCTGTTGGGGATTATAAAGCACAGTTGTTTGATGTTTGATCCCATCTTGACGAAGATAATTTTCAAATTCATTTGATGTATATTATTTTCCATTATCAGTGCAAATAGACCCAACATGAGATTGTGCATCATTTTCGATCCATTTATAAAAGTTCTTGAATGTTTGAAAAGCATCAGATTTGTTCTTCAATAAATAAACCCAACACATTCTGGAGTAGTAATCAATAAATGTCATCATATATTTATTTCCATTTGCAAAAGGAACAGGTATTGGACCACATAAATCTGAATGAATGAGTTCAAGTTTTCTATGTGCTCTTGAAAGTGAATCATGAAAACTGCTATGCTTTCCTAGAATGCAAGCATCACATTGCTTAAGTTTCCTAGAAATTGTAGGCAAACCAGCAACACCATTTTTCTTTAGCAAGCAGAGGCTGTCATAGTTCAAATGTCCAAATCTAGCATGCCATAATAAACTTGATGGAAGTGTACCTTCTTCATAATGAGAATTGTATGAGAAATGTTGTGTATGAGCAGAGGTTCCTTGCAGCTTGAGAAGCCTTTCTTCTTCTATTCCCCTCATGACAAGTGAGTGGTCAGATACTTTTCTTACCTCAAGCTTGCCATCAAACATATGAATGGAGTGACCTTGTTGACGGATGTGGACCAAGGACAGCAAGTTTCTCTTGAGCTATGGGAGATATAGAACATGATGCAGAAGAAAGTCTGGAAGACCAGGCAGTTTAAGCCTGATTGTGCCAAGCCCTAATGGCTTGATTTTTGATTGGTCTGCAAAGTATACTGCTCCATCAACATTGTCAGTATATTCTTCAAAAAAATCTTTTCTATGAGTCATGTGGTAGGTTGCTCCTGAATCAAGAACCAATCATTTTTCCAAGAAGCAAGTGAAGCATTAAATAAATCTTCATTTACTCCAATATTACATTGTGCCACAACATAGTGCGCGGATTCAAGTGCTTTACCTTTATCTGTATCATCAGTTTTACCTTTCTGTTGGTTTCTTTGCTGCTCAATTTTGTCCCATGGTAACTTGCATGTAGAGGCATCATGTGATCCATTTCTCTTGCAGCATATGCAGTGCAAATCTGCCTTTTCTCCTTGAGAGTGTCTGCCCCCCTGCCTCTGAAATATCTTCCTCTTCTTCTTCGACCACCTCTTCCTCTTGAAGAATCTTGAGTAGGATGCTTTTCTTTATGAGCAAGGCACGTAGCCTCTTCAGAAGATTCAAAGGTTGTCTTCTTTCCAAAAGCTTTCTCTCTTTCAGCAAACTTTTTCACAAGAGAGTCAAAGGTGATATCTTTGAGATTTCCATTTGCTTGTAATGACTCAAGATGATTGGAGTAAGTAGAATAAAGTGCCTTGAGAAAAGCAATAAGAGGAATATCCAATTCAACCTTAGTGGATTTGATATCATGCATTATAGACTTTACTTCAGATGCAAGAGCAAGAGGATCATTATTTTGCAGTTCAAGAGTGAAGAGTTTAATCATGAGTTGAACAACTTCAAGTGCAGAATGTTAGTCATAGAGTTCTTTCAACTTTTGTAAGGCTTCAAAAGCAGTTGAAAATGACGAAATATGGCAACTCACCTCTTCCTTTACAGATGCTGCGATTAATGCATAAGCTTTGTTGTTCTTGTTTTCCCAAATGACGAGCTCTTTGTCTCAGGTAGGTTGTTCTAGCTCTTTGTCTCCGTCTCCAATACACACTCCTTTCCACAACTCATTGAAAATGAGTGTGTGTTTATCATCCGGGACAACTCAGGATAGTTCTCTTTGCCAGTGAGAACTATTCCCACGATGGATATGATTGAATGCACACTGTAACAAAAAAACTTTTGCTGCAAAACTTTTATTCTTAATGGGAAAAAAATATAGTTCTGATATGACTGGACAGCAAACTCAAATTGACAGCAAATGTCAATACCCAAGAGATATATATCGGCCTTTTTTTGGTAATACGCACTACTCAAAATATATATCGGTTTCTTTTTACATTGATCACCCAATGCAGCGCTTCAAAAAATTTTAACACACAGCTGAATATCAAGGGACAACATCCCATCCTCGAAAGTATGTAATAACAAACCTACGTCTACCTTCATAAATGGAAAAGGAATCCTTATAATATTCTTCAGTACAAATAACGTATGCCTATTTTAAAATTACAAAGGCAAAAAGACAATGTATTAATGAACACTGCAACGTTTCCTAGCACTCCATTATCAAAGCGGTATTCCATTAAACTTTGTGGTCTCATTACATGCAATAATCAATCCTTCAACATTTCCTGGCAAGAGGAATTTGCTCGATTAACAACCAGTGGATACTCGTTCACGAGGAGGAACAATCATCAAAACACTCTCATGTTGTTGAACAACACCCATGACAGTCACTGTATTGCCTTCTTTGATGTGTCCTCGTAGATCTTCAAAGGCTTTGATTCACGCACCAACAGTGTTTCACACAGTAAACTTGGTCATGGAGATGATTCATGCACTCAATGTAGTAATGCTCTCAATGCAGCAGCAGTAATGCTCTCAACGCAGTAGCGTGGAATGAGCAATGGTTCAGCACTCCATCCTGACACGGCAGAGATGGCCTTCAATCCACTCAGAATACAGTTATGCAGTGGGCGCAGAACAATTATGCAGCAATATAATTATGCAGTGGACGCAGAATGGGTCAGAATTACTTATGGCAAACAGAGCGCACAAGGGCAATGGACAGAGAGCGCAGTAGGCAAAAGGGAGTTACAACTATTTTTGGGAGTTGGCTCTGATACCATGTCAGGCCAGGCAGTAACTCCTCAAAGCAAAAATTGATTCGTATATCTTATTCCTTCAAGTTCGTCTTTATTATATACATGAGGGAGACTGTTCACTTCATCTCCCAATGACTGTTCATGTCTCTTATTATTTATTTACATTGATTTTATTTATTCACCCAATCCTGATGATTAGGTGTCAACAGCAACTCGTCATCATGCTGCACCTCACCATGTTGCACCCATCATCCCAATGTTGGACCTCATGACCATGTTGTACACATCATATTGTTGCACCTTATGCTACTCTGTTGTCCCATGTGCCATTGTTGCACCATGCTGCCACAGTTGTCCCATGTGCCATACTATACTAAGCACCATGCCTAGTTGTCCCATTTGCTCGCTGCATCTTGTTGTTGTTGTTATCCCAATCTGTCATTGTTGCACAATGTCATTGTTGTCCTATTTAACATGCAACTATCCCTTGCAACTTCATGCTTGCCACTGCTACCTAGTTATATTGTTGTAGCTATTGTCCCTAATAGTCATGTTATCCCAATTGTGTTGTCCCAACATGATGTTGTCCATAATGACATTGTTGTCCCATCATTGTGCTATCCCAAGATGCTATCATGACTATCATGCTGCCCATGCATCTTGTCCCACTGTTAGTGACTATTGCTCCTACGATTGCTTGTTGTCCCATTGTAGCCTTGTTGAACCAATGTGTTTGTTGTCCCAATCTTATTGTCGATGTTCCAATGTGTTAACAACATCCTATTGCTGCTATCCCAATGAATGTCCCACTTGAAATCCACGCTAGATTTCCTTTCTTTGTTGTGGCCTAACTCAGAAGTTATCCTCCTCAACAAGCTCCTTTCTAATGTATATTGTGTGTTGCACAATGGACTGTGGCTAGGGCATCCTTAGGATTGTGTCTAGGGCTTCCTTAGGATTGTGTCTAGGGCTTTCTTAAGACAATGTCTAGGTCATGCATAGAAGCTAGGGCTAAGACTGCGGCTAGGGCAAACTGTTAATCCTCCTTTCCTCCTACGTCTTAGGACTACTTCCTCCTAGATTTCTCTCACACTATAACCCAAGACAAGTTGAGAGAAATCAAGAGAGAAGTTTGTGTGAAATGACTCTCAAGTCATCTCCTTTTATACTAAAATGTTGAGCACATGTGGGGTTTATTTGGTTGCTGGCTGCCCTTCACGAATTGTCTTATAACACAAATAAATTCATAACCCCATGAATACTTATCGGAATCAGATGATCTTTAGATCAATCCTACACCTCTCGATGAAAGGGACCCAAGAAAAATATCAGCTGCCATTAATAAGATGACCGACATGGAGTTTGGCCCTTGTTGCCAATTTTAACACAAAGGTACAGCTAGAGAAATGTGGGTAGTTTTTCAGGGAGGAAAAAACCTGTGAGTTTTCATTTAAAACAAAAATCCAGTACATATTCATGATCAGCTTAAATCGAAACAGAGGATGTCAAAACATCTAGCCTCACGGGAAAGTTTTTCACATCAAAAAAGACACCAGGCCTACCTGAGCCAAGGTATACATGTCACTGGTAGAAATTCAACCCATGGGCTTATAGATATGGAGAAGAGAAATTATCGACTGATTGGTGGCTGTGATGAATATAATGTTTGCAAGAAAAACAGCAACGTAGGAATATCAAGATGAGTTTTTACTCTCTGGGCAGTGGCTATTTGTGTTTGGTGGTCTTTTTGGGGTCACAAATATAACTAATTTTTTTTACTTGAAGACGGTGATTTAGAGAATGCCGGGAATTAAAAGCGGTTAGACGGTGATGTTCGGAGAATTATACGCTTTTGGTGTATGCGCCCTTGGCCATGGTGGAAACATTGGTACCTACTTCGAATTGGGCGTTTCCACTAAAATTAATACTTGAAATGCCATCCAATTACATTGCAGAAGTTTTCTCTATTTTCCAATGTTGTGCAAGGGTTCAGAAAACAAAAGTAAAAAAATCAAAGCAAAGAAATCAAGACAAGACCTGAAAATGAAGATTCTCATAAAAACGAAAGCATCGAAGCCAGCAGCCGACAGGAATTCGTCTTCGGATAAACGCCATGCTCTAAGAATCCAACCAGGAGAAGGCACCAGCCTCTCTAAACTGAAAGGCCCTTCTCTCTTGGCCCGCTCCTCGGCCAACCCGCGAGGGGCGTACACATACACATTGCCTGGCTGCTTTGTCAGCACCGAATACAATGAAAGAAGCAGTACGCACAACCCTGTGTTTATGCCCACAGAAGTCAGCAACGCTGAAACTATCATTTTTGCCTGAACTCAATTCTGATCTCTCTCCAATTTAACGACTCGACGTCACCTCATTCCGATCTTCGATTCAGAGGAGATTAAATCCAACATAATAGAGCATTAAGTATCGCGCTTGTCATGTCTTTGACCTTCGGCTGTAACACACCAACCAGTCCTACCTTCTTTCCTCCTTTAGAGTGTGAAATTAAACTTCCATTACCATTTTTTCGCTTTTTGGAAGTAGATTATTAAATACTCAGATCGAGAGAGACGGCGTACGTAATCCGTAAATGAATTATTATTTTTCTATTCAAAGCCACATCATAATCTATCCATAGGAGATGGGATATAAGACAACTGAACCGTAAATACTTCTTTAAAATAATAAAATAAAATAATGCCTGCGCATAGCTTCCCTTTAATGTAAATTTTTTGCGGATAATATGTTTGTCCTAGTCTGGTTAGTTTATAGTTTTTTCAAAAGAAGTTTCAAGTAACATTGACCTTTTAATGCAAATTTTTTGTGGATAATTTGTTTGTCCTAGTTTGGTTAGTTTATAGTTTTTTCAAAAGAAGTTTCGAGTAACGTTGACCTAGAAGCCATTTTATCCATCACCATATTTTGTATTAGGTAAAATGACCACCTTTCTCAAGCGTTTAACAATATATATTAAACCAATATTTTATTGGTGTCGTATTAAAAATATTTTTTAGTTTATTTTGTTTTAAATGTAGTGATTATAATTTAAATTTATATGGTCAAAGAGTAGTAGTGAAATTTATTAAAAAATATTTCATATGCACCCCTCTCTCTTTTTTTTCAAGTTTGATCATTTTATATAATAATTTTTTTTTCAAGTTTCATCATTTTATATAATAATAGAAGAGATATATCTATGTATAAGTATAATTAGTGTTTTTGTCATTGAGGAAACTATAGACTAGTAGTAAAAAAATTGTAGCTTTAATTCAAAAAATAACATATATTCGATAATGGCTTAGTCATTTCCTAAACATTTTTGCTAATATCATTTTTTCTTGCATAGTATAAATATTTAATCTTATCAAAATTGCCGCAGTGTTGCCTATATACCATATAGACAAGAAACATAAAAATGTCCAAAAGATAAACTCTGCGAACAAACTATAAACCATAATGAAGCTCATGTAGTAGTAGAGATATCAATTGGAGCTACTAGAGTGTGTGGTGATGTTGGGCCCTTGCCACTAGAATGCATGATCTCAATTTGGACTAGCGGAAGAGCCATATCTCGATGTTCAAGTGACATATCGCGGCTTCAACTATGAAATTTCCCGACTTCAATTAAAATTGACCTAGATAGGGAATGAATTGGAATTGAACCCTGGTAATTGGGGTGTTGGAACATCTGTATGTACACCTCTCTCTAGGGACAATGATCATCTCTTATTATTGGGAAAAGATTCTCAAAGGCATGCTCGTCATCTAAAGTTTGTTTTCCTCTCATGAACTAAGAAGGCTACAATTTGTCAAATTGTTAATGTATGTTGCAATTGTGGAAAAGGTATAAATTATAAGAATAAATTTGGAATAGTTAGTCCTTTTGCAAAATTCACGCAAAATAAGGAAGATCACAAGTACATTGGGTACTTATGCTCAGGGGCCAAGAGAAAGCCACAATTCATCGTTGATATATTTGTATTTTGTTTTGGTGGCTACTCATTTAAAGTTTTGTTGTCCTAGAATATCAAAGGAACCTTATGCATAGTGAAAATTATGGTTTCATACAGTTCGTTGTGGTTGTTAGTAATGTGGTGATGGGGAATCCATTCAGGCAAGAAAGGCTTTAGCTTGGAAAAAATTGACAGTTTCATCACACAAATCAACATCAATGGAGATCATTTTGCTTATATGAAGCATCACACGAAAATGTTCAAACCTTGTATACTAAATACGATCAGTTAGAAAACACAATCGTGACCTCATTGGAAATATTCTGGTAGAGAAAAAAGAAGCACTGACACCACAAAGACGATGAGCTATGTTGTCTGCATCAATAAATGGAAGAGATTTAGGGCATTATTAGCAATATGTCTCTCTAGATGTCCCCTGTAGCAAGCATAAAAAGTCATGAGAGCGAGTCATCCTTAGATCTGAATGTGCTCACTCTAGAAGAAGACAAGGAGGTGGACAATGCTAAGGTCCCTCGACAATCTATGTGATGATAATGTATTGTAATTTTTGCTTGAATTTGTAAACCTTTTGGAAAGTTTTCACTTCAAAAGACCTGTTTTTTGTAAGGCAAACTTGTCGCTAGTTAGGCACTATCCATGAGAGCATTAAGGAGTCTATAGACTTATCCAACCACAGTAAGAAGGCATATATCCCTCTATCCCTCTATGATGTACAAATTGCATCCCAAGTGTAGAATTTTACTTAAAATATATATTATCATAACCATTAAAAAATAATAATAATGTCTTCTCTTGGGACGATTGAGTAGTTGACAAAATGGAATGTTATCCCCTCCACTCGGTTTCAAATCCCAGGGTGGGACATCTTTGGCTTGTTGTGATAAGGCTCAAGGAGTAGGGTCCCTCATCCTCATGCATTCTCGACTCTTGCTAAGTCATAAATTCCTAACATATTTGTCTTAAGGGCTATGGATATACTCTTCTTGATATATTTGGCTTAGGGCTATTGGATATACTCTTGGTGTTACAGTGCCAATTGTCAAGTTTGATCTCAAGCCTAGCCCAAATTACTCTAACAAGTTATTAATTCACCATGTTATATAAATAAATAAATAATAATTATGCAATTTCGATAATTTATATCTATAGTTTTAACCATTCTTTTAAGTTTTTAATCAAATAATTTAAAATTAACTTATCTATATATATAACAAGATTCATAATATTTATTCTCATTTTGTCATGGAGATTCATAGTTTGTAAATAGGTTGTGTACATTAGGTCTAAATCCATCTGAACTCTCCATCTACCAAGCACACAAAGGGATCAAATCTCTTTTCACTCTAGAAAAGGTTTTGCACCTCAAGTGATTTGATCCCTTAACTCTCGATCTACCACGCACCGAGAGGGATCAAATCTCTTTTCACTCTAGAAAAGATTTGCACCTCAAAAAATTTGATCCCTTAACTCTTGATCTACCAAGCACCAAGATGGATCAAATCTCTTTTCACTCTAAGAGAGATTTGCACCTCAAGAGATTTGATCCCTCCAATTACTTAGTAAATCCGAAAGAATAAATCTAAACTTGTTTAATTATTAATTATAATTATTATTATATTTTAATTTAATTTTGTGTAATTTTAAAAAAGACAATAATTAATTAATAATTATTATTATTTATTTTTATTTTATTTCATTAAATTTTTATTTATATAATTTTATCGAATAAACATATTGATAATACCAGATAAATTATCAACCATCAAAATCTGGGAACCTATTCCAGATAAATTATCAACCATCAAAATCTGGGAACCTATTCCAAAATTAAGACCACTTATTTATTTATATATATATAGATAATCACTCAAAAAAAATCTACAACGTACCCAGAACACGTGTAAAGCCATGGCCACGATGCACCCTGTGATGCTTCTCCCAGTTGAAGAGCGCATTCCATAATCTCTATTTTATAAATAATCATAAAGATAACAATAACAGTAAATAGACACTTGTATTTTTAACATTATTGGAAGTCAATACAAAATTATTCTAAATTACATTAACGAACCAACCAGAGTTGACAGCTATAAAGATATGTCGGAATTATTACTTAAGATATGAAACCATATCGGGTTTAATATAATAAATTAGTTGTAACTTTTTAGTATTTTTAAACAATCTCAGATTGAATATAAATAAATTAGTTGTAACTTTCTTGTTTTTTTTAATATATATATATATTATATATATATATTTGTAGGAAAATAATGAAAGGAGGTTTTTATATTGAAATTAATTTTAATATAATTGGTTATTATAAAGTTTTAAGAGGTAATTTAATTGGTGATTAAATAATTTTTATAATTAAAGTCATGTGAAATCTTGTAAAATAAGAGGAGGACAAATTATAGGCCTTAAAGACTGTGTCATGTAAAATTTCAGGTAAATATAACATTAAGTTGGTTAAAAAACCTTATAAATTAGTATTTTTTCACAAGAAATTAGAACTAAATACTCATGTAAAGTTATTAAAATGTGAAGATTGTTGGGGTAGCTCAATTGGCAATGTGTTGTGGAAATGAAGTCTTACTCAACGAGAAGTCTTGGGTTCAAATTTTGTGTTATCCCCCTTAAATTGAGGTGAGAAGTTCTTCATGATGAAGATATAGTCCCACCAAACTTACAAAAAAAAAAAAATATGAAATAACATCCAAAATAATTTATCAATTCAATTCTTTAAACTTAACTATAATTCGTTCTTTAAACTTAACTATAATTCATTAAGCAAACTAATTTGAAAATTGAAGCAAAAATTAAAAATACAAAAACAAATTAAAATATAAAAAGTTCTCAAATGCAAAGAGAATTGGAAAACATTTACTTTGAATATATTCCCAGCATAACCAATCAAATCAAAACTAAACTAAACATTCTAAACACAAATTTTAAAATTAGCTTGATTATAATTCATTAAATTCTAAAATTTTCACATAATTTCTGGTTTCAATGCGAATACAATTTATATATATATATATATATATATATATATATATTTATTTATTTTGGAAACGCCACCAAATTACATGGGAGAAGTTCCCTTATCTTTCCTTACATAAAAGAAAAACAGAAAGAAAGCAACCAAGAAGAAACCTGAAAATGAAGATTCTGATGAAGACGAAAGCATCGAAACCAGCAGCAGACAAGAATTCGTCCTCGGTTAACTGCCATAACCTGACGATCCAGCCGGGGGAAGGCAGCAACCTCTCTAAACTGAAAGGCCCAGCGCGCTTGGCCTTTTCCTCTTCCAATTTGCGAGGGGCATACACGTACACATTGCCTGGCTGCTTCCTCAGCACCGAATACAGTGACAGAAGCAGAACGCAGAGCCCTATGTTTATGCCCGCCGAAGTCAAGAGCGCTGACACTATCATCTTCGCTTCAATTCGATTCTGGCCTCTCTTCTAACCAATGCTCGACATCACTCTGCTATTCAACGCATAAAGCTTAAATTGCACATAATAAAGCATGAATTATTGCGCTTGTAATAGCCCTAATCTTTGGCTGTGCCACACCTACCCGTCTTCTCTCCTTCTGTGAACTGTCAAATTAAATTTGCTGGATCTCCTCTTGCTGATTCAAATCCATATATAGCGAAACCCGTGGCAGCTCATTCAAATCCAAATCCATAGATAGCAAGACATGAGAGGCAGCTTAAGTCAAATCCACAGACAGCTGGACACTATATACTGTACCGATAACGCTTTGTTTTCGAAAATTCACCCCACATTCAAAGCTGGAGCAATGAGAAAGCACCAGAGCTGTTCAAAATATCTCCCTTGTAAGGATAAAATGGAGCAATGAGAATGAGACACTTAGTCCCATAATAACCATAAACTTCTTTCTTAATAAAAAGGCATATTGAGTAGTTTGCAAGAACACTCTTCCTCCATGGACAGCGACACACATCTTGTTCATAAATGAAAGAAAATGGGGTGAATCTCTTAAAATTTGGAGTTTTATATGAATTTATGGAGTTGTTTATAATGTGATTTTTTGGAGATTTTGGTGACGGAATCTGGCTAAGAAATTGAGGTTAAATCTTGATTTGTTGCCGTTAAAATGGTTTGTTAACTGAATATTTGGATTCAGCACCCTGAAAAACCCCTGGGACGCTTTGATTGTGCAGAAACTAACTATCAAACTTGCGATTCGAATAAATTGTTGCCGGATTTTGACCAGAAAAACTTCCAAAAAATCTCATTATAAACCACTGCTGAATTTACTTGTAAAAACGAAACATAAAACTGATGATCGTTTACAACTATGATTGACAGTTATGGTAGCATTAAATATCCATTCATAAATGTACCTTTACCTTCTCCATGCTTGAGAATTCATTTTCAGAGCTGCATGTATAAATGTACCTTTACCTTCTCCATGCTTGAGAATTCATTTTCAGAGCTGCATGTTTGACCTTAAGTTACGTTGATAAAAGTTAATTCTTTTGCCCTAATTTATAATGAGAAAGGTTAACTTGTGCTCATAATGGTGGTAATTTGTATAAGAAGTTGATAAAAGTTAATTCTTTTCCCTTAATCTATAATGAGAAAGGTTAACCTGTGATGATAATGGTGGTAATTTGTGTAAGAAGTTTTTAATGGAAAAGTTTATGATATATATAATTTTAACTTGCGATAATAATGGTGGTAATTTGTGTAAAAAGTTTGTAGTGGAAAAGTCTATGATGTATATAATTTAAAATGTTTTGGTAATTATTATTTGTATTTGATTATATAATTTTGAGCTTAGTTTGTAAATTTTTATTATTGAAATTGTATTTAAAAAATATAAATAGTATGTTTCAGATTTTATTTTTAAAGTTATTTATTTGATTTTGAGTTATGATGATAAGGTTAATGAGAAAGGTTAACTTGTGATAATAATGGTTGTCATTTTTTTAATGGAAAAGGTTATCATATATATGATTTAGAATATTTTTTCTGCCAATTATTATTTGGATTTGGTTATATAATTTTGAGTTAAGTTTGTAATTTTTTATTATTAAAATTGCATTTTTAAAATGTATAAATAGATTTAGTGTTTTTAAAACAAAATTTGTTTGTTAAGCTGATATGATTGTATGTTTAACTATTGGTTTGAGAAACTAAGACCTGGTAAGCCGTCCAAATCACCTAGTCATCGCACCCAGAGCCACACTAGCCCTTAACATGGCTAGCACTGGGCCACCCTAACCCTTAACATGGCTAGATTTTTTCCCACTGAGTTTTGAACGGGTAACCTTCACGTCACATAGTGCCTTAACAATACACCCCATCACTATCTATTATATGCCTAGTGGATTGTATTTTAAAATAAAATTATTTAAAAAAAAAATGTTATGATCATATAAACTTTAATGCATTGGATCCTAATAAAAATCCACAATTAAACGCACTTAGACTAGAGTATCGCTGGAATAAGTGACCTTTCAGGAAATCCTAGTGTGGCACTCTGCACTCTCTCTATTTCTCTCTTGGAAAAAAATATACTTAAAAAACAAATATTAAATTTATATCCACATCACACTTTTAGTAGAGATTTTAACCAATATTACTTTTCCATTAATTATCATCTTAATTTATTATTTTATGTAATATAATATACATATATATATGAAATAGGACTTATCACATAACACAATTTCAAGAAAGAAATTAACTATTTTTGAAAATGTTAAATATTTTTGAATGCATAAATAAATTCAGAATGTTTTTAAAACTTATTAGCCACATATAATTCTAAGATTAAATTAACTTAAACTCATATTTAAAATCCTTATCAAAATTTAATTAAAATTAACTAGAAAAAATATTATAAAAAATTAATTTATTATAAATTAATATTATATATATATATTAAATATTATATAATATATATATATATAATATATATATATATATAATTACATCTTTTAATTATTAATATAAATAATTTTTATTACTTACTAAAAAAATTATAAACGATAATCATATAAACCTAATAAAAATATCTACCTTATCAAAAATTTCCACAGAAAATTTGAAGCAAATTTTTTATAATAATCATTTGATAATCTCTATAACCAATTCTGTACACTTTACCCAAATGATATTTTAAATGTCAGATAGCAAAGTTACAAGACTTATACCTAGCTCTCTTCAATGTAGTTAGTGAGTCTATTTAGGTGGTCAAAAAAATGAGTTTAGTTCAAAAGTAAATATATGTTTAACTTAAGTTTCTCAATGTTTAATATGAGTGGCCAGTGGTTAGAGTGGTCTATAGGAATGATTATGAGGTTCTAAAATATGATTGTCCAGGGATGAGAAGGGATAGATTAAGGGATGTGTCTTTATCCTAATAAGTTGTTGATGTCGGTTTGGTTTGAGTTCAAAAGACAAGCACAGTTTCCTGGGCACATGCTTCCTTATTTTGAGTTCTTATGATATGGAAGGACTTGAGTTGGAAGTGGCTAACTGCTCCCAAAATTATGTGAACTAGCAACTTTAATTGATTGTCCTTAGGAGAAGAGTCGTTGAGAAGGTATTGGATGGTTAGAAGAGAGTCTCCTAGAATTAGAAGCTTAGTAATAACCATTTCATTTGCAGATTTAGCCTATCAAAAAATCATACATTTTCAACTTTGTTGTTGGTCCTCTTGCCTAGCCCCCAGGAGTACTTGAGTACTAAATTTCCCTCAAAATTTAAGATAACCCCTTCCCCGCTTACCAACCCTTATGAAAAAACATTTTATTAATATAAAAATTGATATTAAATTCTATGTCTCTAAATTAATATGATAAGAAATAATCTAATAATCATCATAATATAAAAAATTTAAGAAATTTTATTTATTTTTATAATTCAAAATAATAGTAAAAATAACCTTCTGCTTATTTATGCAAACAAAAAAAATCACTATTAAATTTTAACAACCTAAAAAATAAATTTCAATAGAACTCCAACTCCAATTAATTTTAGTTAAATTTAAAGTTTATGAAATTTTAATTTTTTTTTCACCATCATATTTCTATAATTTTTTATTAAATTAACCATTTTTAATCGTTAAAATTACATTTTTAATTACATCCAAAATTTTCCCAAAACTCTTAATTATAATTAAAATAATTAATTTTAATAAAATTAATTAAAAAACAATAATTAATTTAATAAAAATTAATTAAAAAACAATACTATTGAATTTTCAAACATTTTAATCAATTTCACGCCAAAAATAATCTTCAAATATAATTCCAATCTTAAATTCTGATAACAACATTTATCGAAATCCAAAAATCCAAAATTAACTTAAAAATAAATGACTACATACATAGAATGCCTCTTAAACCCCACCGTTATATATTAAAGATGAACCATAGAAAATGTTGAAATACTTTAAACATAGTTGCTTGGATGTCACTCAATGTGGCAAAAAAAAAACAAGACAAGTGTGCGTCCAAGTACTAAGGTACACGTTGTCATGCTCCTCCCCACATGAACATCACACTCAATCATCTTTATTTCTTAATCATTATGAATATACCACTTTTATTTATCTCCGTACTATCCATAACATTCTCACTTCAATTCAATATGATTTTTATTATTGTTGATGGAATAATTAACATATTAGAGGCGGCTTTTTTTTTTTGGGGGTTAATAACTCACATGAAGGGAATATCGTAGTTTTCCCATTTGATTTTATATGAAATATAAATAATTTATTTTAATTTTCGATTTATTAAGGGTATAAAGAGATTAAATTTTTTGAGGTGTAAATTTTTGTTGAGTATATCTAATGAACTTTTTTTTAGTATATCCGATTAAAGGTTTGTATCTCGAGAGATTTGATTCTTCTCAACATTTCTTAGATCCAAAATTAAGATGAATTTAGGGTAGTTTAATTTATTTATTTTTTTGTAATTTGAGAGAGTCCAAATGTTTTAATTAATAATTATAATTATAAGTTATTTATTAATTATTTTATTTTATTTTATTTTTATTGTTATGTAATTTAACTGAGTCAAAATATTTACAGAACATAACAACATCTCTTCCATATTGGGCTAAAGAGATTCGAGAAGCCTCTTCACATAATAGCCTTAACCAACCTAGATCCATCATATTTACATAACATAACATAACAACATCTCTTCCATATTGGGCTAAAGACTGGAGAGGCCTCTCCCCATAATAGCCTTAATCGACCTAGATCCATCTTAACTCTGGATCTACCAAGGATCGAGAGGGATCAAATATTTATGCATCTTAAATATTCCCATGTCAAGAGTTAAGATGGATCTAGGTTGGTTTAATTCCCCACTTTAAATAAACTATATTCCACATGAATACCATAGGCAATACCATGGGTTCTTACAAAAAAATCATCGGTAACTTGACCAAGTCAAGTTTACCTTAATTACCCAACAAAAATTAATTAAAAAAAAAAATAACATAGAATTTTTATTTTATCTAGGGTTATTTTTACTTTTATTTCAAATTTACCTTAACTATCCAACAAAAATTGATTAAAAATAAAAATAACATAGAATTTTTATTTTAACATATGGTTATTTTTATTTTATTTTATTTTGAAAGAGTCAAAATGTTGATATAACATAAAAGGAGAGGACAACATCTCTTACATACTAGGTTGGAGAGAACTGAAGCACAATAAGCTAATCATTCTATATTAAAGTATTTTATTTGGAAACTTAAAATTAGATTATTGGTTGGTATAACTTAGTCAAATATCCAATAATATTGAATTTGTTAATCTAATTTCTTAGATTTAATTTGAATTAATTAGCTTGATTGGTTAAAAATAAATAAATAAATATTTACAAAATAAATTGCAAATTGCAAATTAGGAATCTTGAAAGCAAAGAAAATTAATAAAACATTGTTGACAAAAAAAACAACAAAGGAAAAAGATAATTAATCCAAATAAAAGTAGAACCAACTAAAACTAAACTAAATCGTAAAAGTAAGTTTTCCAAACTAAAAGGAATATGTGTACTTATAAATGAAGACTTTATCCCTAGTCCCAAGGGTTAGCTCAATCGGTCGAGTTCACATCATTAAAGCACCTAGCTATTGAGAGGTCACAGGGTCAATTCTTTTCAACGCGCTTGGGGTTAGGCTTCATTAATGAGTCGATGGGAAGTGATCCCTCTAGGTGGATCTACTTGGAACAATGTTTCTGTGGGTATAGCGATCACTAATCTTCCGAGTCCATGAACCACATCCAAAAAAAATGAAGACATTATCCCACACGAAGAAGGAATAGAAGCATGATACTAAAGGATAAATTCCAAAGTAACAAATAGGGATTAAGACAACTTAGAATGCTCCCATTTAATTACCAAGGATTCTCTTTGAGCTAGGTTCATAAGTTAAGAAATGTTCTCTTTGAGGAAAGGTCTTATGTTAATCTAGATACCAACCTTGATCTTATATTGCTTGTTGAAACATATGAACAAAATGAATCTCGAAAGATCCCTCATGTTGATACAACTAATGTGAAAAGGTAGAAGTGGTATTTGTTGCTACATCAATAAGGAGTTTGAATTGAATATGGAAAAGTTTAAGATTGATCCCTATAAATCCAATGTATATGGCTTAATATCACTTTAAAAATAAGGATACGATTTTCCTTACTATTTATTACATTGTTCCTTTCAACTCTACGTATGACAAGAATTATAATTCAGTGACTAAGCACCCTTTCATTAACTTATACAAAGATTTGCTACCCTAAGAACCAAAGGGTTATTCTTCTTTTTTGATATTTTAATGGTAGAACTAGTAGAACTTAGTCCAATATTCTAACTCGTAATCCTAATCTCAAACCTTACTATAAAACAAGCTCTAAAGACATCGAAGACAAAAATTGACCTTTTTAGGATGATCTCTTTCCATGACCTAAGCATTTGTGGGTTTAATCTATAGGTTTTAACCATGTACAATTAATTATTGCAAACATATTCTTAATTAAAATAGAAAAGATGCAAAAACAAACAAACACATTGATAAAGAGATTTTATCCTGAAAATCCAAAACAAGGAAAACCATCAAGATTTTTCAATATATAGTCTTTTGTACAATATACAATACAACATATATCCCATGGCATCCATGAACTGTCAATCCATTTACCCTTGATAGAGTACAAACATAGTTACTTAACTGAAACCCCAAAACCGTGGGAAAAGTCACCATGCACCACAAAACCACTTTTAGCAAAAATTTGTGTGTCGAAAACTGTTAAAAATGAATGCAAAAAATCGTCCAAAAAAATAAATTGGGGGCATTGCCGCTCCCCTATGACGGGCATGGTGCAATGTACATTGTGTGATAATAGTTGTGCCTGAGTATAAAACATACCTAACATTCTCCCACTTATTGTTTTCTTTGTACATAGTGGGTCATAGGAGTACATGGTTAGCAGTATAGGGCAATAATGCCCACTATTTCTCTACACCAAGATACCTTATCAATGCTTACAATTTTTTAATGAATCTATTACATTCTTCAAAGTGTCCACTTTTTCCAACAACAACTTCTTGTCTTCAATCCTATCTCCCATGAAGTGATATTGTACATCAATATTCTTTGTCTTCAAATAATAAGTTGGGCTCTTTGCCAACAAGATTGCACTATGACTGTCGCAATATCCTTACACCTTGTTGTACCAACCCAGTACTTGAACATAGTCTCTATAACCATATTGCTCTCTTGCTTACATTAGTGGTTGCCATGTATTCAAATTCTATAGTTGAGAGTGCCACTATAGATTGGCTTTTGCTCATCCAACAGATTGGTTCTCCAAATAGAACACATACCTACTTGTAGATCTTCTACACTACAGATCTCCAAGCTAGTATGCATCAACAAACCCATGTATGTTCAACTCTATTCAATCTTGGTCTTTCTTGGCAACACAATCCATAACTAGTAGTGACATTCAAATGCTTGAAAACCCTCTCTATTGTTGCCCAATGCTCCTTCCCTCATTTTCAAATATACTTGCTTAAAACTCCCAATGCATATGAAATGTATGATCTACTATAGACCATTGCCTACATCAAGCTTCCAATCGAATTAGCATATAGAAAAAGGGACATGTCTTGGGACGCCGATTTGCAGAGAAATTTACACCTACAAGAATAGACACCTTTATTGGTTTATGTTCTTGCATATTAAACCTCTGCAAAATTGTCACCGCATACTTCCTTTAAATTAACCAGAGTTTCATGCTTCCTCGATCTCTTTTAATTTCCATGCCCAAGGTCAAATTTGCAGCACCTATGTCCTTCATGTCAAATTTAGATGGAAATTGAATTTTCACTTCCTTGATGATTTTCCTGTCATTTTCAATCAACAACATATCATCCACATACAAGACCAAATAAATAACATGATCACCAACTTGTTTGAAATGCATACAATCATATGCATTTCTCCGCGTGAAGCCAAGTCCAAGTATATAAGTATCAATTTTCTAATGCCACATCTTTGGTGATTACTTTAACCCATAAAGGGACTTTTTCAGCTTGCATATTAGCTCTTTCTTTTCATTCACAACAAAGCCTTCTAGTTGCTTCATGTAGATTTCTTCTTCCAGATCCCCATGGAGGAATGTTGTCTCCATGTCCATCTCTTCTACTTCAACATCAAAAGCGGCAATGACATATAAAAGAAATATATCAGAAGTTAGCTTAGGAATGGGAGAAAATATATCACCAAAGTTGATTCCATCTACTTGGGAATAACCCTTTGCTACTAACCAAGCTTTGTATTCCTCCACTTTGCCTTATGCATTCAACTTCTTCTAAAACACCCATTTGTTACTAATGGGATTTATTCCAAATGGAAACTCCACTAGATCACAAGCCTCATTCTTCTCCAAGGCTGCCATTTCTTCAACCATGGCCATTTTCCAGAGTTTTCCATCCTCTAAATCCATTTCCTTCCTAATAGTTCTAGGATCATTAGTAGCAATAAACAAGGAAAAATTAGAATGGAAATCAGGTGGAGTATGCCTTTATGGCTTCCTTCTTTCCTGGACTGATCTCCTCAGTGTCGAAGTCTATGGTTATACTTCTTTTAATTCATGTTCTTTTGTAGTGATCAATTCATCATTCTTTAATTCAAACTCTATCTTTTTTGGTTCTGTCTCCATTGGTAAGACTTCTTAATTGACAACATCTTTAACTTCTTTAAATACCACATCTCAACTATACAAAACCTTTTTGGTTTATGGGTTGCAAAGCTCATAACGTTTCAAACCATGTTTATATCCAATAAAGATATACTATTCATTTTTCTTATCTAGCTAAATCTTATTCTTATTGGGAACATGAATATAAACATCACAACTAAGTATCCTAAGATGTTTAAGAGAAGGTTTATTACCAGTCCATACCTCATGTGGAGTCTTGTCATTCAACGCTAATGACAATGGTCTATTTACTAGATAACACACAATGTCCACTACCTCTACCCATAATTCATGTCCAAAGTCGTCATCATTGAGCATGCCCCTCATTTTCTCCATCAATGTCTTGTTCATCCTTTCTGCAGCTCCATTCTGCTTAGATGTGTATGGAGTAGTGTTTTTCCCCTTCTTCTTTTTTTGTAAGCTTGACATGACTACATCTTCATCATTTCCAATATATCACCCTGATTGGGGTGGCGAATTGAACCGGTGACTTCACATTAAGAAGTGCCTTAACAGAGCACCCAATTACTGTCTATTCAAGACCTCGTGGACAGTGTTTTTCGTTTTTATACCACACTTCTTACAAAAAATTCTGAATTCATTCCACATCATTATCCACAATTATTTGTCCTAAAAACCTTAATTTTCTTCTCTATTTTATTTCCACGTGATCCAAGTGGCTCCAAAAATGTCCAGAAATAGAAGTGGCCTTGAAAAAGCTCGAAAATCAAAGTCATTGGATTGAAGTGAAACCAGGGCCAGATCATAGTGCTCATCGTCTTGATTCCAATGGCATGAATGACACTCAAATATGAGTCTGTATGCTCAAGATATTTGTGGTCAAATTTTTGGTAAAACTAGGTCCAATGGCAGCCACTAACGAGGAAACAACTTGGCATTTACCAGCAACCAAATTTTGGCTGCTTGAATAAACGAGTTTGTCACCTCGTTAATTTTTCCAATGACCCTTAAAATCTAGTTAAAAAAAAAATGTCTAGTTTGTTTATAAAAAACAAAAACAAAGATAAAATGGGATGGCAAGTTGCCACCCCCACCAACAACATCGTTATGTTTTAATAAAAATCAAAGTTAGGTGGGTTGGGGCCCGTTGTTGACCTAGGACCCCACCCAATGTCCTACGATCGTTCCACATGTCGCCACCATATCAAAACATAGTGCAGGAACGACGGGGCTCGAACCCGTGCCGGCTGGGTGGCCGGCCTGCCCACGCGGCGGTCCCATAACCATAAACCATAACATACCAACTCCAAAACTCCCGAACAGTGAGTAAACTGCCAAACGCGCCAACAAAAAAGCGTTATGTGAACGACACGCCAAAACCACAAGTGATGGTTAAAATAAACACGCCAAACAAAACCATGTGAAACGATGGGGATAGGGGTTCAATCGTGGGACCTCTGTCTACCCAACCAATGTGCCAACTTGAGGCTTTGTCATATCCACCCAAAATTTTATATAAGAACCACAATTATTCATTCGTTGAACCAACAAAGTGGAG
Source organism: Pinus taeda (assembly GCA_000404065.3). Classification (NCBI taxonomy): domain Eukaryota; kingdom Viridiplantae; phylum Streptophyta; class Pinopsida; order Pinales; family Pinaceae; genus Pinus; species Pinus taeda. Next base: position 231,557 of record APFE030779545.1, on the reverse strand, counting down.
GTAGAGCGAAACTAGGTGCATAGCAGAACTATGCCCAACCAAGAACGAATTTCGAGGCCAAGAATATTCCAAGGGAATATTCCACAGAATATTCTCATGCAAAACCTTGGAGGAATCTAAAAGACTCCCTGAAGGGCGGGCAATTTTTCACAGTGACAAAATCATGCCAAATTTATAGTCAAACAAACTAGAATCTTGAAGGGAACGTGATGGTGTGGCCATTTCTCCATCTTAGCAGTAGAATTTCACGTAGTCAGCAGTGACAAATCTTTACAAAATCTTGAGGAATCTAAAAAATTCCCTTGGAGGCTAATTTTCTACAAAGGCGAAATGATGTCGACTTTATAGTCATTTCTACCAGAATTTTGAAAGGAGTGCAGTGGTGTGCTTAGAATTTTGATCCGAGCAAGGGATTTTGCGTCCATCTCCAGAAATGAATCTTTGGGGGAATCTTTGAGATTCTTGAGGGTCCAAATTTTGACAATGTCAGAAAGGGGCCAAGTTTACAGTTGTTCGACACGATTTCGTGCCACGAATTCAACTACGATGTCCATTTTAGCAACTGAGCTTTGCATTTTCCGGCCATCCCCAAGATTGGAGGTATATGATGCAGTCATGCCACGTATTTCTTTTGATTTTATGAGATTATGTTTTTGTTTTTGAGATCCTTGTTACCATTATGTTGAAGGATACTTGTATGCCACGTCATGTGAGCATTTATTATCTTGTCATACTGAAGGAAGGCCCATATGAGTGAGTTTTTGTAGGAGAACATCTCGTGGAGAGACATGCCAATTGAGTTGAGGGAATTTATCCTTGTAACGACAAATATTAAACCATGTACATGATCATCATTTTGTAGCATTTAATGAAGCGACCTCCCCACTCTTGACACCGAGCCCGGAGACGTAACCCACACTAGGTGAACTCTGTTATTAATGTGTGTGTCCTTTGATTATGTTTTCTCTTATTTACAGAAAGCACATGTGGATTTTCATACTCTTTCATATGCAATTCTGATAACATCACAAAAGTAAAAGATCTTGGTTAATTCGAGTAGCTAACGAGAGCCGAATCACCACAAGAGCCTTAAACTCTTTGAACTTGTCAAAGAATTAAAACTTCTTCTCGAGGAAATGAACCCATGTATTCCTCAAGAAGTCTTTTATAAATGAGACATAATACAAAGATTTACATAGTGATGGAACTGACATGGGTCCAAACACACCATTGTACACCAATTGTAATATTCTCTTTGACCTCATAGAACTAGAGAAGAATCTTACCCGGTTTTGCTTCCCATATAAACAATGTTCAGAAAAACTAAAAACCATAGAAGAATTAGACATAGCTTCTACCATACCAATATTGCGTAGTACTTAAAGGCCCTTCTCACTGATATGGTCAATTCTTTGATACCGCAACAAAGTCTTTTCTCTAGAAGCTACGAGAGTTTTTCTTTGTTCTACTCCACTCTTGGGAACAATGGAACTTTTTCACCCATCACTAACAGTGCTTCCCATAGACTTATATATTTTTCCAATCCAAACTCCCCTCATTAATACAGTTTCTCCTCTAACCATCCCTCATGTATCATTTTCTAACATTTTTTTACACCTACATCTCTCATATTGAAAAAAATTGGCTAATCTTAGGATGTGAAAAACATCGAGGAGTGCTCTAATCCTTCCACCCGTGATGATCCAGCTAGATATTGGTGGTCACCCATCAATTCTACTTAGACCCCCACCATTGCTTTTTTGAGTTTTTTAGTTTCCTTAATTGAAGCACATATTACTATTTTTAGCAGTTTTTCGGGTCCTAAACTTCTGGAGGCATTTGGAGGCCCTAAACGAAGTTTTTTTGGAAATCTACTATTAGTGGTTATTTGTCTAAAATATTCTTATCCGTCATAGTCCTCAGAGAGATCTTTCCAACGGGTTATCATGCACATCAAACGGAGATAATATGACCAAGTCACGACCTCGAGAAGTTGCTTGTCCAACTCATCCCATCGAGGCCCATAAACTCTTGGTGTTACATCTCCTCGAGTTAGGGTTTTAGTTGTTTAGGGTTTGTTCTTATTGTTCAATAATAAAAAGGCCCTTGAACCTCATTGTAAGGCAGTTCAGAGGCATGTAGCCGCCACATCTCTTCTCAGAGATAAGCTACCATCGCCCTAGCTGGTTTATTTCCATTTATGTTTGTAAGCATATTTGAGTATTTTACATTAATGAAATGAAGTGTTATTTCCGTTGCATCTCTGTGTTTATGGTTATCTATGTAATTTGTTGCGTTCTTGTTTAAATCGGGATCAATGGTATTAGAGCGGTCTACTTTTTTTCTCTGTTTTTCATTGCCTGTCCCCAACGAGGTCGAGATATAAAGAGTTAGGGCTTGAACTGGTCGAACCTTTGCAAGACTAGCCTCGCAAATCCCGACTGCCTCCCATGGCGGATGAAAAGAAAGGCAAGGGGGTAGGAGATCCTATCAAAATCTTGCTCCAAGAAGCCCTCGAGTGATAAAGGAACACGAAGATGGACAACTTTGCCCAGATCCTTCAACGACTACCTAGGGGCAACACATTGGCTTCCAATAGCTACTCTGGAAACGCCACACCGTTTAAGGTACAAGTTAATTTTGAAATCCCCATATTCGAGGGTCAGATAGATACAAATGTCGTCGATAAATGGTTAAATCTGCTAGAGGGTTATTTTTCTGTTCATTATTTTTTTCCAGTCGGGAAAAAGTGATTTTCGCTCGTCTCAAAGCAGCCCCCCACATCAAGGACTGGTGGGAAACCTACTGCGAGCAGAAGAATGAAAGTACAGGATCACTATTTTCAGTCGCGCCCACTTGTAATTCATTCCGGGATGCCATCAAAGAGCAGTACTACCCTGTCGGAAGCTATGAGGATCAATACATAAAGTGGACCACGCTGCGGCAGGGAAGGGACCAAGACATGCCGAGTTTACCAATGTTTTCCATACCCTTCGCACAAAGTTGGGTCTCAAGGATTCAGAGCAGCATTTGGTACTCAAATATCGTGGCTGCCTGCACAAGTACATCCAGGAAGAAATAGAATTCCTGAACATCTCCTCGCTCAGCACAGCTTACTGATATGTCGTTAAGGTTGAGCAAAAGTTTAAATTGAAGAAGCGAGACTTTGGATCTGCAAACCTGAAGCAAGGGAAAGGTGCCCCCAAACCACAGAACAAAGGATAAAGCCAAGGAGGGGTGGCCCAATACAACCCGCCAAAGCTGCAAGCAAAGAACAACACTGTGAAGTCGAAAAAGGACATAGGAAAGTGGTGTGAATTCCATAAGAGCTCCACTCACAACACAACTAAGTGTCGGGCCAAGCAGTCACTAGTGGCTGAGCTAAAGGTTTCAGAATCAGATGCATGTTTCGACTGTGATTCAAAACCCGACAAGGCGAATGATAAAGGGAAGCAGATTATCGATGCAGAGCCCAACGCCACCGTTGCCACCATGAAGATCCAGAAGGAGGAACCCAAAGATCCAGAGGAGGAGGAGCGTCTCTTCCACTCCCATATGTGGGTAAAGGGCTCCCCACTATAGTTCATTGTCGACAACGAGAGCCAAAAGAACCTCATTTTGGCAGAGGTCATGAAGCGGCTGGGCTTACCGACCATAGCACATCCACAACCGTACACCGTCGGGTGGCTTCACCAAGGACGGGATCTTTGTGTGAGCCAGTAGTCTCGCCTTCCATACAACATCAAGCCCTTCATGGATGAGGTATTGTGTGACATTTCTCCCCTTGAAGTTTGTGATGTATTATTAGGACAACCATACTTGTGGAAGCAACATGCTGTGTATGAATCAAGGCCCTGTATTGTTATTGTTACTTTGGGAAATAAGTTGTACAAGATACCAGAGGTAGCACTGCCTACAGCCATCTCTTTGGTTACTACAAAACAATGTAGTAAGCTCATTTCCAAAATCAGGAAATTTGTTTTCCTGATGATATGCCCTCAAGGAAAGAAGAAGACAGTGGTCACGACCTCTAGACAGGGCCCCTCCGCATGACAACTACAGATGGACAAAGTTGTGGAGGAGTGTGAGGACATCTTCACCTCCCCCGTAGGGGTTTCTCTGCACTGTTAGGTCAAGCACTCCATCAATCTGACCCCAGGTGCATTGTTATCCAACGGACCAATCTATCGATGGTCCATTCTGGAGAACGATGAAATCAAGAGGCAGATTTAGGAGCTGTTGCAGAAAGGTCACATCCGTCCAAGTTCATCGTCCTGTGGGAGCCCAATCATGTTGGTACAAAAGAAGGATGGGACTTGGATACTTTGTATTGACTATCAGGTGCTAAACAAGATCACTGTCTGTAATAGGTACCCATTCCCACGGATTGATGACCTCCTAGACCAACTAAAGGGGGGAAAATATTTCAGCAAGATCAATTTGAAGGTAAGACATCACCAGGTACCAATCGAACCCTCCGATGTGTGGAAGACTTCCTTCAAAGCCAAGGAGGGCCTTTTCGAATGGTTGGTTATGCCTTTCAGATTAACGAATGCTCCTGCAACCTTGATGAGGCTAATGGATGACATCTTGCAACTATTCACCAACTTGTTTGTAGTGGTATACTTGATGACATCCTAATCTTCAGCCAGAGTTGGGAAGAGCACCTCCACCACATTTGACAAGTTCTCCAAACATTGCGGCAACATAAGTTATGTGCCAATTTAGAGAAATGCACTTTTGGCATGACCCAGGTTCAGTATCTTGGATACATTATTGATGAACAGGGGGTGCATGTGGATCTAGCCAAGATCCAAGTCATTTGGGATTGGCCATCTCCAACCACTCTGACATAGCTCCGCAACTTTCTAGGTCTTGCCAACTTCTACCACAAGTTCATGTTGGGATTTTCTCATATCACTTGGCCCTTGAGTCAAGTCACTAAGGGAGGAGCAAAAGCAAAATTCTTTTGGTTTGAATCTCAATAGAAGGCATTCACAGAGTTGAAAGATTGCCTCTGCTCGGCACTAGTGCTCGCATTACCAGACTTGAAACAATTATTTGAGGTCGAGACAGATGCCTTTGACTATGCTATTGGGGCAATCCTTACTCAACACGTGCATATAGTGGCATATCACAGTGAGACACTTTCAGACACAGTCCAAAAGTATCCCACTTATGAAAAAGAGATGTATTCCATTGTGCATGCATACCGACAATGGAAGCATTACATTTTGGGGAAGGAAATAGTCATCCACACAGACCACCGACCCCTGTAGTTCATACAGGCCCAAGGGAAATTGCAAAATGATCGCCATCAGAAGTGGTCCACATACCTGCAACAGTTCCATTTGAATATCAAGTATAAGAAGGGCAACACCAATAATGTTGCAGATTGCCTCATTCGACCACTGATCATGGTGTTAACCACCATGCTCAAATATTGTGGGCATAAGACTTTTGATTGGCCACTTCTCTACAAAAGCAACCCAGAATTCGGCCACACTTACCAGACACTCCTAGAGGGTTAGCATGTTCCAAGTTTTCACCTCCAAGATGCCCTGTTATGCCACCTGGGTCACCTTTGTGTTTCTTCAAGCGAGCGTGCCAAGATGATTTGGGAAGCACACTACAGTCAGGCTGCTGGGCATTTCGGGGTCGAGAAAATGGTGGCAATACTACAAAAGTATTTCTGTTGGCCAAATCTTCAACAGGATGTCAAGAAGTACATCAAACCATGCAATGCTTGCGCCATTGCCAAACTGACCATCAAGAAGCAAGGCTTCTATACCCCGCTACCTACCCCTAGTTGATCTTAGGAATCCATCTCCATGGATTACATGTCAGGCCTTCCCTCCACTAAGCATGGAAACAACTGTGTTTTTGTGGTCGTCGGGAGGTTCTCGAATATGGCCATTATGGCGGCCTACAAGAAGAATATCATAGCTAAAGCCACTACTAAACTCTTCTTTGAATGAGTGTGGGTACACTTTGGGATCCCACAGTCTATCATCTCAGATCGGGATAGCAGGTTCCTCAATACATTGGTCCAGGTCTAAAGTCAAGCTGGACACAAAACTCACTAATCCACAGCCTTCCAGCCTCAACTTGCATGGGCCAGAAAAATGAGTTGTCAACAGGATGATCGTAACATTCGTGCATTACAACTCTCAAAGCATCCACACACATGGGATGAGAGCCTCCCCTATGTTTAGCACAGCTGCAAACTGGGCTCTCCACAACTCGACTGGCCACAACCCTTTTCAGGTGGGCTTGGGATTCCAGCCACTATGTCCCATTGATGTGGCCATGCCATTTGCAGCTACTCACGTAGGTTTGGCTCATGTCCAATTCGAAACAGATAAGGAAAACAACTTCATTGAGCACATCCAACATATTCGCCAGCAGTTCCATGACATTCTGGAAAATCAAATGCCAAATACAAGCAACAACATGATCAACATCGGGTGCCACAAAAGTTTTAGGTGGGCGACAAAGTCTAGTTGCATTTGCAAAAGGAACGCCTTACCGGAGCCTATCGGAAACTCATACCACTCTGATATCGTCCTTACACCATTACCAAGGTTATGGGAGACAATGTATTTGAGCTCATCATTTCACCATTCCTTGGCCTGCACCTAGTGTTCAATGTGGATTGCCTTCGACCATACTTTCCACCATTACTAGACACATTCGAACATTGCAGAATATCTCACACCCACATAGTTAAATCCAGATTGCATGGAACAAGCTGTAACAGATCGGATCATGGACACATAAATCAAGCACACTCGCCAACAAAATATCCAACTGTATCGAGTTGCCAAAGCAGGCCAACTCCTTCACCAGGGCAAGTGGCTCACCAGGGACCAAGTTCAACAGAAGTTTCCTCATCTCATGGAGGAACTCAATGCAATGGAGACCATTGCTTCCTGAGGGGGGAGAAATGGTCCGGGTGAATATTGGTGGCCACCTACCAATTCCACTTGGACCCCGACCATTTCTTCTTTTAGTTTTCAGTTTCCTTAATTGTAGCATAGTTTACTATTTTTAGTAGTTTTTCCGGTCCTAAACTTCCGGAGCCGTTTTGAGGCCCTAACGACATTTTTTTGGAAATCCACTGCCAACTATTCTCTGTCAAAAATCTAATTTTCCGTCATATTCCTCGAAGAGATATTTCCAATGGGTTATCATGCGCGTCAAATGGAGATAATATGACCAAGTCACGACCCAGGAAGTTGGTTGTCCAACTCACCCCAATGGGGCCCATAAACTCTTTGTGTTACATCTCCCCGGGTTAGGGTTTTGGTTGTTTAGGTTTTGCTCTTATTGTTCAATAATCAAAAGGTCCTTGAGCCTCATTGTAAGGCAGTTCAGAGGCATGTAGCCGCCACATCTCTTCTCAGAGGTAAGCTATCATTGCCCTAGTTGGTTTATTTCCATTTCTATTTGTAAGCAGATTTCAGTATTTTACATTAATGAAATGAAGTATTATTTCTGCCACATCTATGTGTTTATGGTTATATTTGTCATTTGTTGCGTTCTTGTTTAAATTCGGATCACATGAACTTCAACTTGAATTTTCCTCATCCTATGATGTTGGTTTTCGATTCATATCCTGAGAAAACATCACCACTAGTGAATCTTTTACACTCACAAAACCGCTTCCTATGAGGAGTCATATGAAAGGATGCACTTGAGTTGAACAACCATGCCTCATTATCTACTTGTGTACTTGAATAAGCCAAGTACAAATCCCCTCCATCTTAGGAGACTTTTGCTTTTGTGGAAGGAGTATCTTCATATCCCTTTCCCTTCTTAGGAATTCTAAATCTGCAATGTTTCTTATAATGCCCTTCTTTTCCGCATCTCCAACATACCTTTCCAAAAATTACCGAAGACTTAGATCTTTTCCACATCTTTGTTCTAGCTTTCTATGTTTTTTCATCTCATTTTCTTTGATAACAAGGATGAAACTATTTCATTGAACTTTAAAGTAGTTGCATTATTATCTATGGAAACAATGAAACTATCCCACAAGTTTGGTAGAGAAAATAACAAATCAATGAACTTATCTTCATCAGAAATATTAATATCAACATATAATAGTTGACGTACCACAATATTGAAGGCATTCAAATTCTTTGTCACTTAGTCTCCATCCTTCATCCTAGGTTATACAACTTATTTCACAGGAACAATCCATTCATTGGGGAATTAGATTGATACAAATCCCCTAACTTGTCCCACAAATCCTTTGTTGTTGCTTCCCTCGAAACATTTAGTAATACTGAATTTGAGAGACAAAATAGTATTGTGCTCTTTTCCTTTTGATCCAACTTAGTCAAGTCTTTTGTTGACATCCATGTTGATGTAGTATTCATATGCACAATGATCCATTTATCTTCGTCCACCAACAAATCTTCCATTTGGATATTCCACAGCTCGATACTCTTCCCATTGAATTTCTTTATCTTTATCTTTGAACTAATCACCATTACCTTTACACCTTAAGAATCACTTTTTCATATCTCCGACTATAACAAGGTCTAACCACAAATCTAAGCCAAACCCCATAGCCACAAAGGTGTTCCCCTTAAATCCAAACTTGCACTAATACCAAATGTAGGTTTTAACCTTGTACAATTAATCACTACAAATAAATTATTAATGTAAACATAAAATATGCAATGGAAAACACACACATTAACATAAATATTTTATCCCGGAAACCTAAAATCGGGAAAACCAGTAATATTTTTCAAAATATATTCTTTAGTACACTATTACAATATAATATATACCATGTGGGATCCATTTACCCTAGATTAGAATACAACCGTAGTTCATTAATTGAAACTACAAAACTATGGGAAAAATTGTCATGCGCCACAAAAGCACTTTTAGCAAAAATTAATGTGTTGAAAATAGCCAAAAAAGAATACAAAAAACCACCCAAATTTTGTTTGGGGACACCACCACCAAACCCCCATGCAAGGGAGATTTCGTCCCACTGGGACCTCCCTATTACACCTGGTGCAATGCGTGGTGATATTCGTGCAAAGAATATGACACATACCAAACATAATCATCAACTTAACTCTCACTTTATGTCTAGCATTGATAATAAGGATAGAGGTGTCATATATCATGTCAATTCTCTATTCCTTTGGTAAATAAAATTCACCCTGAGACCTCCTTGAATTCCTTACAACTTGAATGCCCCTAATGGTTAAAAACACATGTTTTCTCCTTAGAGGTCCAAAGTTCAAAACCAACATCGGGTAGACTCCATATTTGGCCCATTGTAATGCATCTTGAGGGGTAGGTGTTCCCCTTGGGTGGGACTTCCAAAATATCATTGATGGGATGTGTCTCTAGGACATCTCAACTATTGCCAAGTCAAAATTTCCTCCTGCTATTGACTTGCAAACTATCAATACTAGCTTCACACAATTTTTTGGTTAATATATATAAAGGAGAATATCAAGCCAAATTCCAATCATGGCCCCATCACACAACCAATCTAGTTGCATAACACAACCAATCAAGTTCTCTTTGACAATAGATAAACTCATTTTTTTTAAAGAAATACAAGTGTTGTTCACGTATTATATGGAAAAGCCATGATTGATAATAGTGGCCCAAGAGCTAGTTAATTCCTTTAATCATTCAAAAAAAGTAGGCATACTCATCAAGCTTGATTTATCTAATGTTTTTCATAAATTAAGTTGGCCTTACATTTTACAAATTCTCAAAGCATTTGGTTTCTTTATCTTAGTTAATGGATCTCCCTCTAAGGCCTTCAACCCTTCTAGAGGAATTTGTCAAGGTGATCATCTTTCCCCCTTTATCTTCATCCTTGTAACTAAAGCGTTGGGATGGGGCCTAAAACAAGTTGTTATTACAAGTGCAATAAAGGGTCCAAGCTTCTCAAACTTTACTAATAAAGCCTTGCACCACCTTTGGATAATACAATGGTAATGGGTGTTCCAACTATCCAAGAAGCGTTAACCTTTTGAAACTTCTTAAATTATTTCATGACTTCCTGAGGAATGGACATAAATTCACAAAATTCTAAGATCTTCTTCAGTGCTCCCCCTATTTTCACCTTCATCTCACTAATCTCTTGGGCTTCAAGAAAAAACACCTTACCCACTCCCTACCTAGGCATCCCTTTAGCTCCCAATTCATTGTGTACCAAAATTTGGTCTAATCTCATTCAAAAGTTTTCCAATTAATTGGAGAGCTAGACTTTTCACTCACTTAACATAGCTATATTCTTGCACCCGAATTCATCCTATGGATTCTCTAGAAAGAACGCAATCAACGTATCTTTTGCAACTCTCAGGACTCCACCCTCTCTATTTAGAACACCTTTCTTCATAATCTCAAAGAAACCATCCTCACTGATTCACAGCTAAGAAAATTTGCTCAAAATTCAAAGTTATTAGATCGGTGTGGAACCTAAACGACCGTGTAATGCTCGTCATCCTGAATCCGATGCAACTCGTTTCGCACGAAATGTAAATCGTATGCTCCCAAAAATGAGTTCTGTTAATTTTTCAAAATAGGTGAACTGTCGTAAAAAAATTCAGCACTGCATAGTCACTAGTCCATATTGCTGACGTGGCAGGTGACTATACAAATGATTTGGTTTCCTCTGGTGAATCAGGTAGTGCCAAGTGACATGGTTTCATTGGTTTTAAAAGGTGGAATATTATTGTTTTGTGGATTTTTCGGTGGCCAATCACAAGTTGCCATGTGGCATAGCATGGGCCACCACGTGGCAGCCCGACACCCACCAAAATTTATGGAAAGGTCTAAAAAACGGCGGGCGGGGTCCAACCCACAACCTTGCTGCAAACAACCAAACAACTTCACCAAACCGACTACACAATGTTTCTTATTATACTATGGTTTTGTTGTAATATGGTTTCGACTTTAGGGGTCGGGGTCGGGGTCTAGCCCCAGCCCTGGTCACAACACCCTAGGGGCTAGTGGCAGGACCATGGGTGGGAGGTTAATCCCGCGACCCCCCACCCCACTAACCTTAACCACGATTATAATTGCTTTTGGAATATGTGACCACATCGGAATTACGCTCCCCTTGAAGTTGTTATGTGAGTTTGTAAACTGGCAGCGTTAACATTTAACATGACTGCCATATGTGAATGCGTCGCGGGATAATAAATAGTTGCATCAAACTTTAATGTAACCGCCAACACAAGCATCACATGTGACCGGAACCGCGGAAGTTAGTTAGTGGTTGGTGGATTGGCTGGGGGCAGGAGTTAAGAGCTCGACCCCAAGTCCCATGCACCCTACAAGACCAAAAAATTCAGAATTTAAAGCTTAGTGGGAAAATTACTGCCCCGCCAATTTCACCAGGAAATTCGGAAAATTGGCGCTCCGATAGCAGATTTGGAGGCAAATTTGTAGGTTCAGTGCTGGGTTTGGTGGAGTTTGTGGTGCGATTAGTGCCAAAACTTGGGGAAGACACAACTGAAGGAGTTTTGATCCAATTTAGGAGAATAAAGAGGTTGCTTAGGCATTTTTGGGTCTTCTAAAACCAATGGAGTAGGTTTTAGAGCCATTGGAGCACTTCTGGAGAGACTTTTTTCATGTTTGAATCTATGGGTGCTAGGATCAACCAGGTGGTTGAATCAAATTTTTAAGGATTTTGAGAATGGATATGACCTTGTAGGGGTTTTACAACCTTCATATATTTTCTGCAGTAGCTGAGACATCTATGGTGTAGATCATATTTATATTTTCTCATTGTGTCTTTGAGGAAAGCTCTCTTTTAGTAATTCAAGTGAATTGTTGTACTTGTTATGCTCATTGTCAAATGGAGTATGGGGTCTTGATTTTAGAACTCTTTCCTTGTTGATTGTTTCATGACTAATTGTAGGTTGTCATGTTTTTATAGTGAGAGTTCTTTGCAGAAGAATGTTTCCTTGAAGGGGAAACTATCCACTCTTTTGGTTAGCACAATTTATGTACTCTTTATCACTGAAGTATTTTGAGCATAATGAGATTGGGTCAAGCCATTGGAAGCTAGACCAAGGAGACGTAGCTCAGGAGGGGTGAATTCCTTTATCAGTTGCTAAGTGTATTACTGTTATGCTTTTGTTTCATGTTTTAAGCTCATGAATTATATATAAAGACATAAAAGCTCATGTAAAACTTGCAATTTACCTCATAATCCTCAAGCACTTTGTTTACTATTCTGAATTGAAATTTAGCATAGAAAATACTAAATTTCCCATTCATATCAAGTTGGTATGAGAGCTCCTTGTTTTCCTTGTACAAGGAGGATTTAACTGTTTGCAAGTGAATGTGAAGCTTACAAGTTTGAAGCTCAAGAGAGGAGAAGGTTTTGGCACGAGAGCAAGATTGCCACAATCTCCACCACTAGTTCTAACTCAAATTGTAGTTGAAGCTTCAGTAAGCATGGGCATGAGTTCAAAGCATGATAGTCTGTAAGATTCAAAGGACATTATTTCATTTCTCCAACAAGAGAACATGGAACTCAAAATACTATTTGAAACTGTTGAGGAAGAGAAGCAAAAGATGTGCCTCATGTTGCAGAATGTTGTGAAGGAATAGATTGATGAATGTTTTTCTACCAAAGTAGCAAAGAGTCCCTCCAATACTAAGCAATATTGTAGACATGGAAATAATGCAGCAACCTACGAATCTTGTCAAATGGAGGACACCTCCTATGTACTAGGGACACGAGGAGGTTTCCTTGAAGCATCCTCCATTGCTTCATCTAGAACAGAGAAGAATGAGGAATTGTTGGATGAGTACCCACAAGAGGCTAGTGCAGAAAACTGCTTAGAGAAGGAAGATGGTCATTTATTCACCTTTTGTCTACATGATGTTGAGGTTGAGGCTCTATCAACGCCAAAGTTCAAGGAGCTGAAAGAAGAAATACCATGAGTCCAAGAAGACACCTAAAGAATTAGGAAAGAGTTTAAGAGCATCTTTGTCCCTTAGTCGAAAGATGAGGAATACGGTAAGCATTTACATGCAGTTTCTTTACGTGAAAATGTTGATTTAAGCTCTTTTGCAGCCTTTGAGAAGCATAGAAAAGGCATAGGAACAATGCTTTTGTCCAAGATGGGTTACAAGAGAGGAGGCCTTGGAGTGAACAATCAGGGCATTATCCATCCAATTGAGGCAAAGGAGAGACCTCAATATGAAGGTTTGGGCTATGTTGAAAAGGAAGAATGGTCTTCCAGAGATAGCTTTTGGGTATCTTGTTCTTTTTGTCATAAGAGAGGACATGAGGAGGCATATTGTTGGGATTTGTATCCGAAATTGGTACCGTCTTGGTTTCTAAAGCAGAAAGGAGGACATGAAATGCAAGACTTCTCTAAAGAGGCATGAGCAAGTTGAAGAAGAGACTAAGACAAGTTCTTCTCACCATTCAAGTTCTCCTCACAAAGCCCATAAGCCAAAGAACAACTGTAAGAGGTATAAGCATCCTGATTATTCAAATGCTTTTGATGATTACAAACAACATGATGTTTGAATAACATGTTGTGGAATTTTTTATTTTATTTTTTATTTTTTCTCCGTGCACTTTTTGTCATGCACCTAAACATTGTGTATCTAAGTGCCACAAAATAAAATCATTAGTCAAGAAGATGAATATGTCAATTGGAATTGAGACCAAGAAGGGAAATTCTCATCCAAGTTTAAAGACATGTGTGCCAAGAAAAGCTCACAAAAACTTTTGCACTCATTGCAACATAAGTGGGCATTAGATTGAAAAGTATTGGAAGTTGCATCTATATCTTCATCCAAAGAAGGACAAAAAGGTAATGGAATCACCTGAGAAGGAGAAGGTAGAGGAATGTGCACGGCACACCATAACCATTCCAGAAGTAGTTCTAGAGGGAAGTGAAGTGCAGAAAGAAAATTCCCTAGCATGGTTGGGTAAGAAATGGTCGGACTATTTATCTAATTAAAGGCTTTGTTTATTTTGTATTTCACTTGTTGCATGTCCCCAGTATTGGGCATTTTGTAAAAGTAATGTTTGTGAATAAATCATTTATATGCAAAAGTGTTTTCTTTGGCATTGTTATGTTATTTTGGCTTCATGATGAGTCATTTTGTATGGGAATTTGGGAGTCAAATTTATTCCATATTGTAAGATGAATTTCCATTTGTGGGTATTTTAATAAGCATCCTAAACTTTGAGATGAGTAGTTGCAACACATTCAGTATGTTACAAATGTGTCAAGCACTCATTTATACAAGTATTTCCATTAAACAAAGTCTTTCGGTAGAAATCACATAAGAGAAATTTTTGCCCGACGCGTTTTGAACCAACAAGTGTGGTTCATCATGAGGACCAGATGAAGAGGTAGACCATGGCAAAGGCTTAAATAGAGAGCAATTAGAGACATAATTTCAAGTAACGCTATTATATAATATATATATATATATATATGATATTAATATATTTTAATTATAATATCAATTTTTTGTTGTGTTGTTGTTGTAAATTAGGCTACTTCTATTATTATACAAAAGGTAACAAAAAGATTACAACAAGGCTTGCCTCAAAATTCACCATGTTGCGATGGATTTCGCACAGCTAGACACCTAACCTTGATAACCAGAAGACCGACATTTGTCCCAGACCAGAACTGGAGGCCCAATAGACTGCCAAAAAACCATAACCAGCTGAGAGACGGACCCAATGACCCATACATTGCTAACAGACCCCGACTTGATCCCAACAGTGTAGCAGAAAACATTATAACAGCATACATAGGCGCGTTTGAAAACCATGTGCGACCTGAAAAGAGTTGAGCATAGCTTCAGCTTTACAGAAAAAACCCCACTGAGAAGGCAGAGAACAAGAAATACCAGACATACTCCATGGAGACACAGAAACCACCACCAGAGCGCCCTGGAGATCGACTTAAGCATCCACAGAAGTGGAGGGCTGTTCTTCCACAATCTTGCAACCATATTGATCCGACACGCTTGAATCCATGTAAGGCGCATCATCTTTTGCCGGCTCACTTGGACCCGCCACCGCCACCGTACCCGTGGTTTCCGCAGGCTGAGCTCGTTGACACAGGATTGGAGAAGGAGGCCTTTGTTCCTCAGAGATTTCTGGTGGAACTGCATTGTCGCATTTCTCAATTCGCACCGAGACATAGTATGTTGCATTGTCCAATGAATAAGGGAAGCGAAACCGAGTTGAGGGATCCAAACTATGCTCACAGACATCAGCGCGCGCACGCCCCCTGCCTCTCCCTCGGCCTCGCCTTGCACCCCATGAATCAATTCCATCCGAGGAATATTCCGTGGAGTGATAGGAGCGCTGAGGATTGGCTCTGCCTCTTGCGCCTCTGCGGCTACTGAGGCGAAGCCGTTCTCGCAGCATACTGAAATGAAGAGAGCAGTGAAACGAGAGCGAAAATGACACAAAGAGCTGTGGCTGCACAGAGACGGCGCAGGGAACCGAGAAATGAGGCCCAAAGGCGTGGAGACTTGCGGAGGCACAGAGGGCAGGAGATACTCAACAACGAAAACACACAGGGGCGCCACAAGCATGTAATTGACCAGAAAGAACACCAAGAACCGACCAAACCAAAGCTCAGGAGCATGAAATTGACATACAATATGGACAGGACACCCAGAGGACGAGACCAAGGCCTTCAGAGACGAGGGCAGAGGTCTGAACCTCCGAGATCTCCTCTAGAACACAAGAACCAGCGGCAAACCACACCAACGAAATCCCCAGAACCAAACAGTAGACAAAACGTGATGGAGAAAGTGACTAACCAGCACCGGCTCGCAGTAATTATACTGCGCGGCAACTACCCTGGCCATGTGCGTACCAACGCAATTCACCTGCAACCCGAATGCCGAAGGAAGTGAATTTGAGCGAGGGCAGCTGCTATGGGCGGCTGGCTTAATGCTGAATTTACTGCTTGCCCTCATGCTAACTTGACGGGGGTGGCGAGCCCTTAAATGCATTGGACAGTTGGCGAGGCTGGGCTGCCACTTGCCCAGTGGGAAGCCCGCCTCTGTACCTTCCCAATTAATTATCACCCGCAGCCGGGAAATTATAATATCAATTTATTAATATATCAATATCATAATTTAAATATTATTGTTCAAATATAGTCGTTACTTGAAATTATGTCTCTACATTGCTCTCTATTTAAGCCTTTGCCATGGTCTGCCTCTTCATTTGGTCCTCATGATGAACCACACTTGTTGGTTCGAAATGCGTCAACCAAAAATTTCTCTTATGTGATTTCTACCGAAAGACTTTCTTTAATTCGTTATGGATCACAGAAGCCTAAATATAGAAAGTATTTCCATGTGAAGCTTGTTTGGGTTATTTGCCAAAGTATTTTTGGATTTTATCCTCGGTAAAGATTTTGCAGAAGATCACCATTGGATTTAATTCTTGGGAAGGATTTTGCTATTGATGGAAATAACGACATAAACAAAGCCAAGAAGTTCATTGAGCAAATCCAATTGGTACATCAAACAATTCAAGATCAGCTTGAAAAGTTCCAAGGTCAAATGTGTTATGAAACCAACTCACAAAAAGATAGAAAAGATAGATCAACGCCTTAGAATTCAACCTCTTCAAGGGGGAAACCTCCTTTACATTACACAAATGAATGATTCTTTGATGATTCAAATGACAAAACCTCCTTTCTATATATAGAGTCTAAGGAGTCATAATAAACCCAACCGACCTAAACAATAATAATATAAAGGCACAAAAATAACAATAGAGGGATTCTATGGGGCACAATAATAACAATATGGGGACAATAGGGGCACACCAATATTAATAAGGGATACAACTACAATAGTAATGGGGTAATCACTAATATTACAGGGACCTAACATGCTCCTCTCCTTCAAAAAAGTGTTGTCCTCAACACTTAAGTAGTTTTGGACGCTTCTGTATAAAATTTTCATCCTCCCATGTGGAATATTCAACGGATAAGTTCTTCCACTTGATCAGATACTCCGAAATTGATCAATTTCGTAGCGTCGAGTTCCTATTTCTGTGACTGCTTCCGATTCCAATATAACTTTTCCTTCCTCGTCAAGTTCTTGCAATATTGTTTAAACTGGGAGCTTGATGCCTATAACCTTCTTTAAACATGAAACATGGAAAACTGAGTGTACTCGAGAAGTTGCAGGAAGCCCCAATTTGTATGCCATAGTACTAATCTTTTGCAACACCTTGTACGGACCATAATACTTTGGTGATACTTTACTATCCTTCTTAATTTGCTTGAGGGACATTTGTCTATATGGTTGTAGTCGTACGAATACCCATTCACCTACATCAAAACTTCTTTCACTGCAATGTTGATCTGCATGTTGTTTCATTCTATTCTACGCCAACACAAGGTTATCCTTTAAGAGTTGGAGGACTTGTTGTTGATGCTCGATGTGATGTTCCATTGCTTGAACCTTAGAATTTTCTCTTAAATATGATGTAATGGATGGTGGTTGATATCCATAAAGTGCCATAAATGGGGTCATTTTTGTTGCTGTATGGAAGGATGTGTTATACCACCATTTAGCCAGAGGCAACCATTTGACCCATTGTGTCTGTTTATCAGAGAGAAATCAACGAAGATATCCTTCCAAACATTTGATTACTATCTCAGTTTTCCTATCAGATTGAGGATGATAAGATGAGCTATGAGCTAACTGAGTACCAAGACAAGAAAATAATTCTGTCCAAAAAATTTCAGTGAAAATGGGATCTCTGTCACTTACAATAATCTTTGGGTTTCCATGTAGCTTTTGAATTGTTTCCATAAATGCAGTAGAAACTGTGCTGGCTTTAAATGGATGTGATAATGCACAAAAGTGTACATACTTGGTAAGTCTGTCAACTACCACCATGATGACACTCTTTCCCTCAGGCTTGGGTAAACCTGTGATAAAATCCATTGAAACCTCCTCCCAACATTGGCTTGGAATGGATAAAGGTTGCAATAGACCCGGGGTCTTAATTGTTTCAACTTTATCTTGTTGGCAAACCAAACATTCGGCCACAAACTTTTGAATATCCGATTTAAGGCCATCCCCAAAAAAAATGGTAAATTGAGTAAGAGACAGACAAAATTCCAAAAAAGTGCAATTTTCCAGGACTTTTTAGCGGGTTTTTAAGGTGGATTTTCAATTTTCACCATTGTGGACAGATTAGGCCAAATTTCGATATTTTTGCACAACATCGTCTCTTCATCAAAATGGGATTATGAAGACACGAGGCATTAAAAAAGGTAAAAATACACCATTTCTCTTTTGAAGCACTCAATTCGGTCTTAAAATGAATTCGTGGAATATGTTTTGTGCAATATTGGATGGCATGAAAAGTCATTTTCAGAATTTTCCAAAGCCCAAGATTCAAGAATCTTGTCGAAAGAATGGTTTTATTCCAACCACTCAACCATATTTTTCATAATTGATCTATCCTTCATACCAAATTCATGCTCCATACACAAGCTTTGTCATATAAAAAAACAAACAACAAACAACAAAAACAAAAGCAAAAAAAAATAAAAAAAAATAGTTAGCAATATATTCAAAAGTCATGATGCAAATATCATGAGTATGAAAGCTTGGCATAACAGTGATCCATAGTATAAGTCATCATGAATGTCTTGCAGTCCCTCAGTTTGAAATCTGATATCAATCTTTTAGCTTTTGGAAATTTGAATATGACATATCTTATGCAATATATCTCAATGTCTATCATTGTGACACTTTGATCCTACCTTCGGAGATTATATGTTGACGACAACAAAGGTAAATGAAAGTTGCTTTGTTTTCATTCCTCCACTAGGAAAAATATGGAACTAGTCGAGGTATGTACAATAATTTCAACTCATAAATATTTTAACAGTAAAAAGGGATCCTCAAAGTGCTTTGGATTCTGCGCAACAATATGTTAATAAAATGAAGTATCCTAGAGAGAGATAAAAACAAAAGTGAGTTCAATCCTAAAGATCAAAGATAACGATTTTGTGGTTTGCACTTTTGTATCAATTGTTGCACATTTGTTTTATCTTCTATGAGTATGATATCACAAGGATGCTACCTTGCAAGAATATATGCAGCAAACAAGAACAAGAGTTGAGCATAAGGTAAAAAAAAAAATTGGCAGTAGGTTCTTTTCGTATCATAAAGAAAATGCAACAGGAATTTAACAACAACACAAAATGCTTTATTTTCTTTACATATTCAACACATATTCATCAAGGCTCATGCAGAGGACATTGATACCTTATTTCAACATGCATAAAGAATGATTTGAGGCACACCTCGAAAAGTATGGTAATGAACATGCTTCACATTGCCAAGAATTAAGTTAAGCCTTGGATGTGGTAAGCTATTACTCATTTTTACTAATGCAAATCAGTATCAACCTGCTCCATGATTTCTCTTGAGTAGACATTTGCCAAAATTTTATGGTTCCTCTTCATATTTTTCACTTTCCTCTACTTCACTTACTTTGGGATGATGCCAATGGTTATTACTCCAAGTTACCACAATGATTCAATCATTTCATCAACCTTTTATTCCTCTTGGAATCTCTTCTATGTGTTCAGTGTTCCTTAGTTGAAAAATCTTGTATGGTGGAGATGGTTTTATTGGTTCAACTCCATTTCCTCGACACTTTATGGTCTAATTGCAGCACAATTGGGTGATGTGGATTTTAAGATGAATACAATAGAAGGAAAATATAAAAATAGTATATTTTGGGAGAAACTACTTCTTGGGAGTTGTATTTTACATGGTGTGCGTTCATAGTTTATTTTCTTTGATGTTTCCTTTTCCATTGAAACATGCATCAAAGAAGGCAGTGCTGGAAATTAGATTTATTCCATGGAAATGAGGCTTGGTGTGGGCTTCAGTAAAGTGTAAAAAACAAAAAAACTTTATTTTATGGAAGCAATCAAGCAATTATCAAGGTTTCATTCTCTCATAATGTTAGCAAGGAGAAAGGACACATGATATAAGAAGAAATCCATTGATAAGATTAACCAACATCTTTTAAAGCATCATTCTCCAAGAATGAAATAGGAAAACATTGTGTGGATAAAGAAAAGAGGTATATGAGTTCATTTCTAGGACTCAATTTGCATGTAGACATGCAAAGATCTCAGTGTCGGGGAGATGTTGGGTCACTGATTTGTCATCATTTTCACTTGACTTTGTCATTCATTAAGCCATTATTTCCAACCATCCATTGCACCATTTCACTCACTTTCCACCATTTTTACCATAATTCTTCAAAATGTGTCTCTGTATATCTAAGTGGTTAATTAACATCGTTTTCCTTTATTTTAGTAGATTAAGAAGAATTTTGCATGGTTTTACTAATGACAATTTAGCAAGTTCAAGTTGCTGCAAATTTTTCAAGTTCTGTAGCTACCTCCATGGTTGAGGCAGTAGCACCACTCTAGAATGAAATCCAACACTTGGACTTGGTTTCTAGAGACTCCAATATGGATTTGTATTGGTCAAATTCCTCCCATCTCGCACATGTGCACCTCCAGGCAAAGCTCAAGGGAAAATGGCAGTGGTTTTGACTAGTCAACTTCAAACGCATTTTCTAAGAAAATGAGAGCGAATCTCGAAAAAAAAAAAAACAGAAACAAAAACAAAAACAAAAAACAAAACCAAAAAACAAAAACAAAAAAACAAAAAACAAAAAAAAACAAAAACAAAAAAAACAAAACATGGGTTTTGTTCAAAAAGGGCTCAATTAAGTTATGTACAAACATTTTTCCTAAATTAGTTACCATTTGGGAGATATTTCAGGTTCTTTGGAGCCCTATTTTGAAGGTTGCATGAGAAAACATTACACCCATGTGTCAATAAACACCCAGTCAAGCAAACTGAGGTTGGAACAGATTGTGCTTCAACAAATTCATGGAAACCAAGTGTCCATTCAATTATGATATTTAGCCATATGAATCTCCATGAAGTTACATTGTAATCACTATATAAACACTCCATTGAAATAGAGAGGGGTGTGTAATTTTGAGGTGACTGTGACATTTAAAAATATATATTTTTCATTCCTTTTTAATGAAGAAGTACCTTAAAGACTTGATGCGCAATTAACTGTTTGTTGAAGCTTGAGACCCCCTGTTTTTGGAGGGCCCCTGCAAACAGTGAGGGTTTTTAACATGTAGATTTCCCTTTTTGTTATTATTTGTTGTAGGATTTTCACGTATGTTCATTTCATAATTCATAGTTTTTTTTTCTTATCTTAGTTTGATCTTAGACTAGATAGCAGCAGTGGCAATTTTTCTAATTAGAAAAGCAGTAGAAAATTTCTCTATTAGTTGTTTTTGAATCATCGAATAGAAATATTAATGCTAGCCATTTATAGTTTTGATCTTGTTATGGTAGCTTTACAACTCTCTTTTATAGTTTCTGCAGATGATT
The DNA here is from genome assembly GCA_000404065.3 of Pinus taeda. Lineage (NCBI taxonomy): Eukaryota > Viridiplantae > Streptophyta > Pinopsida > Pinales > Pinaceae > Pinus > Pinus taeda. Next base: position 210,077 of record APFE030779545.1, on the reverse strand, counting down.
TGAATCATCAAAATACCAGTTATTTCCTTGTGATTTCTTTGGAATTTCATTAAAAATCATTTCAACTTCATAACATAAGATGTTTCTCTCTATAGATTTGGGTATATAGATTTCTTTCAGTTATATGTTCAGAGCATTTTTATTCAAAAGTATTCTTAGTTTAATTTCAAAAGAAGAGTGGTTTGATTGCAATTACTTTATTGAACTTTCAATTTTGAAGCAAGTGTGAGTTAATTTAGTTTCCATTCAACAAGTGAGAGTTAATTTAGTTTTTATTTTTGCAAGTGTGAGTTAATATAGTTTTCATTCTGCAAGTGTGAGTTTATTTTTGCAAGTGTGAGTTCTTTATGGTTTCATTTTTCAAGTAAAAATTATTGCTTTAAATTCACAATCATTTTCTTTTCACTAGATAGCAATGTTAATTTCATTTTCAAATAGGAATACAAAACTTAAAGGCACATTTCCAATAACTCAATCAATTAATAAATCCAACTTAATAAAAAAGCTTCTAGCATATATTGTGCACTTGCACTTCACAATTTTACCAACTCCGATCGATAATTTATGTAATCAATTTAAGACATTTAAGTTAACAAACAACTACCTTCAACCCGAAAGGAAAGGATAACATACGGTGGGAAGATTTAAAGAATGTGAAAGGCATAAAAGAAAAGGAGTTGTCATGGAAAGAATTTGAGGAATACTTTAGAGACAAATACATGTCTGAAAGGTATTTTGACAACAAAGCCAAGGAGTTCTATGATCTCAAAATGAGGAAAATGTCTGAAGAAGAGTATATTACTAAATTCCTTGAGTTGGTACGGTATGTGCCTTACCTCAAGTAGGAAAAGGCAAAATTTCAAATGTTTATGGGTGGGCTACCACAATCATTCAAAGACATAATCGAATTTGATGAGTCGAGGACCCTAGAGGATGTAATCAAAAAGCTAAAGAATTGTTACAAGCAATCTAGGCATAGGCCATAGTTCAAGAGTGATTAGAAGGTGAGAGGTGGTCTTAAATACAAAAAAAGGGGCATAAGAAGGAATGGAGGCTACAAGACACAGATAGAAGGGAAAGCATGATGCCAACTAACTAAGGCCTGCCCCAATGAAAATTTAACTCTATTAATAAAGGTTGAACTAGCCATATTGAAGAGGCCAATATTTATGGTGGAGGACCATATAAATGCTAGATTTTTGAGGAGAATCACCTGAGGAGGGATTGCCCACAACATAAAATCGATGGATTGAAACTGTATAATGTTTGGGAGGTCGAGATAGTTTAAGAGATGGCCCAAAGCATACCCGGAATCTACACAACATTGTATAACAAACAAGTTGATCACCATGCATCCATAATCAAGATGGAAGGTATGATTTATGATCAAATTGTCTCTATCTTAGTTGACCCAAGGTCAAATTATAGTTATATTAGCCCAACAACTGTTGAAACATGTCGATTAGCCAAAGAAGTACATGAGGGATCTTGGTTGGTCCAATTGGTCACATGAACGAAAAGGAAAGTGTAGCATTGGGTAAAAGTGTTCAACTTAGAGCTTTGTGGCACACCAATAACTTCCAATATGAATGTAATTCCACTGGGTGTGTATGATGCATTATTGGGAATGGATTGGTTGTTCTTGCATCGCACCAAAGTGGATTGTTATGAAAAAGTGATAGAATGCCTTGATGATACCGAGGAACGAAAAGTGTTGAAGGGAAAATTAAATCCCATATTAGTAAGGTTAATAATTGTGATGTAGGCCAAGAGGAGTTGTTGTAAGGGATGCAAACTATTCATGGTTCAAATCAACAATAGTACGAGAAATGACAACAACAATAGTTTATTTGAGCACCCAATCTTGAAACAATTTCAAGATGCATTTCCAGAAGAAATTCTTGGTTTTCCTCCCCACATAGAAGTGGATTTATCCATTGAACTACTTCGAGAAGCAACTCTAACATCGAAGGCTCTACATAGAATGAGCACTCCAAAATTAATTGAGTTGAAGTTGCAACTCAAAGAGATGCTAAATCAAGGCTACATAAGGCCAAGTGTGTCATCGTGGGGAGCACCAATCTTATTTGTTCATGAGAAAGAAGCACACTTAGGTTGTGCATTTATTACATAAAGCTTAATAAAGTCACCATTAAGAACATATATCCCCTGCCGCAAATCGATGACCTATTTTATCAATTGTGGGGAACAATAGTCTTCTAAAAAATTGATTTAAGATCAATCTATCACCAAGTGTGTATCAAGGATGCAGACATTCATAAGACAACATTCCAAACAAGGTATGGGAAATATTAATTTGTGGTTGTGCCCTTTAGGTTGGCCAATGAACTTGCCACTTTCATGTGCTTAATGAACAATGTGTTACACCCTTACTTGGATAAGTTTGTAGTAGTTTTTGTTGATGACATATTGGTCTATTAAAATACCAAGGAGGAGCATGAAGAGCACCTAGTTGCAGTACTATAGTTGTTAAGAGAACATAAGCTATATGCAAAGCTTAAAAATGTGAATTCTTCCGGTCACAAATCCATTATTTGGGACACATTTTCTTAAAGGAAGGAATGGTTGTTGGCCCATAAAAGATTAAATCCATCATGGAGTGGCCAACACCAAAGAGTGTGGCTGAAATTAGATCATTTTTGGCACTAGTGGGCTATTACAAAAGGTTCATCAAGAACTTCTCTAGAATTGGTTATCCAATCACTACATTACAAAAGAAGGGGAAGAAGTTTGAATTGACAACCAAATGTGTTGCAAGCTTAGATAAGCTAAAGAAATTGCTCACTAATGCACTAGTAAGAAGAATAGTAGACCCAAACAAGGATTTTGTGGTTTGCACAGATTCCTGCAAAAAGGGACTTGATGGATCATTGATGCAGGAAGGCCAATCGGTGTGCTACAATTGAGAAAGCTAAGTGAGCATGAGCAAAACTATGTAACTCGTGACCTAGAGTTGGCTACTATCATTCATGCATTAAAAATGTGGAGGCATTACCTCCTTGGTAGGGGATTCATTTTAATGACTAATCATGGAGGGCTGAAGTATTTTTTTGGTCAGCCTAAACTAAATGTCAAGGAAGCTAGATGGCTAGGAAAAATAAGTGAGTTTGATTTCAAGATTAAGTACATTAAGGGAAAAGAGAATCAAGTGGCTGATGCATTTAGAAAAAGGGTGTAAATGTGTTATATATCAGCCATAAGTTCTTATGGGACTGATCTCAAAGAAAGGATTGAAGTGACAGGACAACAAGATGAAAGATATCAACAATTGAAGGAAATTTTGCAATAAGAATCTGGAGGGGTGAAGGACAACAATTTCACTCTCTGGAGATGGAATGGTAAAATTTTAAATTAGAATCTATGTGACCAGTGAGAGCAATCTAAAAAACCTCTTATAACATAATTTCATGCAAAGCCATTGTTTGACCACCTAGGTTATCAAAAGATGTTGTCAACTATAATAATAATAATAACAATAACAATAACAAAAAAAATTATTATTGACTTGATTTAAACAAAAATGTGGTTGATATAATTTCTAAATGTAAAGAATGCTAGCAAGTGAGGCTAGGTGCAAGCACCCAATTGGATTAATACAACCTATTCTCATTTCAGGATGCAAGTGGGAAGTAATTTCCATAAAATTTATAATGGTTTTTCCACGTAATGACAAGCAAAATAATGCAATCATGGCAGTGATTGAAAATTTGAGCAAGGTGGCTCACTTTGTGGCCATTAATTTCGCTTACACAACAAGAAAGGTGGCATAAGTTTTCATAAAATAGGTTGAGGTTGAATGGAGTACCCAATAGAATTATCTTGGATAGAGATGCTAAATTCACTTCAAAATTTTGGAAAGAGTTATTTTTTGGCCTAGGGACCGTGTTGACATTTAGCATAGCATACCATCCACAAACAAATGGGCAAACAAAGAGGACAAATAGAATATTAAAAGACATACCTATGATGTATGTAATGCACCAACCAATGAAGTGGGAAGAATACATTTCACTTGTGGAGTTTGCTTGTAATAAGGGTTACCAATAATCATTTAAAATGAACCCATTCAAATCTCTCTATGAGAGGAGTTGCAATAATCCTATCAACTGGAATGATCCAATGAATAAGGTCCTCATTAGGCCTAATATGTTGAAAGAAAAGGAGCAGGAAATGGAAACTATTCGAAGGAATTTAAAGGTGACAGAAGATAGACATAAGAGTTATGCATATCAACAAAGAACACAAAAATAGTTCAAAGTTGGGGAGCATGTATACTTGTGAGTTACACCCAAGAAAAATTCCTTGAAAATCGATTCATGTATCATGTTGGCACCACGATTTTGTGGGCCATTTGAAGTGATTGAAAGAATAGGCCCAATAGCATAGAGGATAGCCTTTCCTCCATCAATAAAATTTCATGATGTTTTCCATGTTTCCTTGCTTAAAAGATATGTACAAGATGTTAATCATGTGATTGACTAGTCTATGCTACAGGTAGAACTAGAGGGAGAATTACAGCCGGAACCTCTATGCATCTTGGATTGGAGGCAATGCATGCTCTGGAATATAGTAATATAATAAAGCAAGGTGCAATGGAGGCACTTTGGGCCCGAGGAAACCACATGGGAAATGGTTGATCAGATGCAGGCAACATGTCCCTTTTTATTTTCTAAATAAAGCAAATGTAAATAAAATAGTAAATAAATTGTACAAAGTTGTGTATATAAAGCTCCAAATAAGTTTTATTATTGACTTAAAGAATGTTTTGATTTATGTTTGGTTATAGAACACTGAGGACGATGTTCCTCTAAGGGGGATGGGTTTGTGACAACCCTGGAAAATTCCCTCTTATTGTAAATATTATCTCTATTTTTTCAAATAACAAATCATTAAGAAATTGGGACACTGATTCTAGAGTTTGGGGAAGGAGAATTTCCTTAAGGAAACTTGGTTGATATTAATGTTACAACGTCTGCTTTAAATGAACATACAACACAACAAATTCTATAATTTTCTAGAAAAATATGCAAAGAGAGAATCGAAATTAAATGAAGTATGGTCACGCTAGCAGACAGGGGCAATGAAGAGGGTGAAAGCATGCAATCCAAAAATGGTGGATGCAACATTTTAGTAGTAGGAATTAATGAAGGGAGAATTTCATCTATGCACACATAAGAGATAAGTATATATACGCATCCAGAAGAGCCACGACTGCACGCAACCATAAGGGGCTCGCAATGGAATTAGAAAACATGGAAGATAATTATTTAAGGGAACAATGGTGAAAATAAAAAGGGGGGGGGATATTTTGTATGACAGAGAGAGTTTGCTCTAAAGCAGGGCAACTAAAGAAACCATTTTCAATGGATTTTTTGGTTGAGATAAAATATTTTACAGAGCAATGGCTTGCCTGGAGGCCGAGGAAACAACTGAGAGTGCCTTTCTTAGGGACTGATGAACCCGCTAGGAAGTTTGTGGATTGATAAACCTACTGAATAGGAGGTAGAAAAAATTAGGTACTTGCGGGGTTGATGAACCACCGGGGGTGGCCATGGGATGGGAACATTGGTTCTTGCATTCACTAAAGAAATACTTGGAAGGATGATCTCCATACTCCCATGGTAGCTTGTTTGTGGATATACCTTCCCATGCTTTAAAGGAACTCTTCTCTTGGTGTCAAATTATGACTCCTTGTGCTATAAGGAACCTCTGAATTGATATTTTCTAAAATAAAAGCTCAAACATATAATAGTTGGAAGTTATTAAGAAGGTCCGAGGGAAGTGGTTCCCTAATCATTGTATTAGACTCTTTAATAACTAGTGGGTAAAGGTGGTGTAGCCTTTGAGAAACCAGTTTCAGTTGAGGTGTTAATTTTACCCTTGTTTTAGACGAAAGTATTATTTTTACATTGTCAATCACTCCTCCTCGAGCTCTGAAATCTATCTCAAATGTGACAGTTGCAAGAAAGGCTTGGTTACAACTTGTTTCAGAATGGGCAGAGAGTTGAGGTCCCAATCTCACTTGCCAGACTTATTTCATAAGATCAATGTTTAGTTAAATCCCCGCACTTTTGAATGTCATGCATATGTTAAATATGTTGGTTCATTTCCCATGTTATTGATGAGGAATGTTGATTCTTGTATGAATGAATGATGTTAAATACTTTGTAATTTTTGAGGAATGGTTATTCCCATAAGGGTTGATATATTCATGCTTGCATATACATCCCTGAATTGAATAATGCATGTTGGTAATTGTGTTGCTAGATTACCCATCACACCAAAATGGATATGACTCTATGTATAAACAAGTGTTGATGGTTCCTTGAATTCTTCCTAAGGGATGGGACTATGTATATATTCATTCCAAGTTTGAATAATGGTTTAATTGTCCTAAGCATAGGAGATGGGAAAATATTTGCTATATTAATTTGATTGTTTGTATTGAAATGAATCAGTTGTCGGGCATTGTCTAGTCGAGGTAGTCGATTAGTATAGGTCATTCGAATGGTGTTGTTAATCGAGTTAAGTCAACTAGTTTGGGTTGTTAGACTAGTCTTGTTAATCGAGGTAAGTATACTAGTTGGGGTCATGCGAATGGTCTTGTTAATTGAGGTAAATCAACTAGTTTGGCTCGTTCGACTGGTTAGTTAAGGCCTGACGACTGGTTAGTCAATGTCAAATTGTTTGGGTCATTTGAATATTCTTAGTAGTTGAGGTAATTCGACTAGCTTGGGTTGTTCTATTGGTTAGTCAAGGTATGTCGATTGATCAGGGTCAATCATCAAGCAAAGTTGACTAGGATGAGTTGGTAGGGTTGATCATTGAGTGAAATCAACCATGATGAGTTGGTAGTCTCAACCATCGAGAGAAGCCAACTAGGATTATTTAGCAGGGTCATTCATCAACCGAAGTCTACCAAGATGAGTCAGCAAGCTTGATCGATGAGCGAAGTTGACCAAGATGAGTTGGCAAGTTCAATCATTGAGCAAAGTTGACCAAGATGATCCAACCAAAATAGTTAGTCAAGATCGATGATGATTCAGGGCCCGATGATTATTCAAGGTTGGTAATTCAGTCAGTGGGGTCACTAGTTAGGGATCAGGCATATCGAGGCCTAGTGAGAGAGTCGACCAGGTAGAGTGTAGTGTGGCTAGGACAACTACGTCAGGGTCCCAACTCTAGTTGAGTTCACATTTTATGTTTTTTCGCAAGAATACTGACTTCCAATTATGCATAAGATGCACCTATTCTACATGGATTCTTCCATGATGCCATAGTGACCATGTAGTGCCACCTGGGAGCCACAAGTGATGTGGCATGATTAAATGGGCCTAATAAAAAATGGTCATAACTCCTTATCCATAAGTTAGATTAAGGTAATTTTTATATCATCAGAAAGGTCTCAATGAGATGAACACAATGGCGTTGTTTATTCTAGGTTTTGAAAATTTTGAAAAAAGATCTAAATTTTATGACCCCATTTCCATAACTGAACTTTGGAGTTTGGGTCATCATAGTAACTACCTCCTTCAACCTTTAGTATAGGTCACGAATAGAGGAGGGTATGTTATAAGGAACAACCTACTAAGGTCGAGAGGAAATAAAAAGAAATATGCAAGAGATGGAGCAGGTTGAGATTTGAATTCCATCCACACAAGCCGCCCTTCTAGTTCTATATGGAAAAATTATGCAAATAATGGAGCCCTGGTTGAGCAAGTGAGGGTCTAAAAGGGAAGTGATTTGAGATATTTTTTAACGGAGGATTCCCATTATGATATCTTTCCAAGAGTTGATATTCTTTCCTTTGTTTGGGATCCAAGTGAGTTGGCATTATAATATAGGGATTGCGGGTCATTACCCTCCAAATATGAGATCCACCTTTGGGAGTGGAGGCTTGGTCCAAACAATGTCTCCTTTATCGAGATAAATACTTCAAGTGAATTGCTTGTTTCCACTAGTCATTGTAATATGTTATCAATATCCATAAGGGTTTCCTCCCTAGAGCCAAATTCACAAGTGAGGAATCTTTCCTACCTACTTCACCATGATTTAGAGGAGTTTTCATGGTTGTCTAGTTGACCAGATGATATCTTTAGTGTATGTTTTTTTCTGAATAAAGACTATTTCTATTAGTATGAAAAAAAGAGATATTTACAATGAGGTCGCAGCCTCAGAGGGTGAGTGAACCAGCCCTCGACAGGAGAAACAGAGTTCAGAGAGGAGCAGTTGAACATGTATGTGTACATCGTTTACAACATTGAAAAGAACTGCTTCCAGTTAACCATTCCTTACAAGCAAAAAAGCGCATAGCAGAGGACATTTACAGCCTTAGTATTATGCGGCAACACTGCGCATATTAGAGTTTCCAAAAAGTTGAAACATCCACCATCATTCCAAAAAGACTTACGGAGGTCGGATAAGGAGCTGACCGAAACTTGTAGCTTGACCATATAGCATAGAAAAGATAGTAATAGAGATTTTAAATCAAAACTTAGACCTTGAGGGTGTCGCAACCAGACTGCGAAGAGGAAGAAATTACTCATGCGGTATTGGAGGGTCGGTGTCCCGCTTAGCTTGAGTACCTGGTGCAGCGACCCAGGTGACTTCTTCATTGCCTTCCGTTCCGCCCTCAGTAGGGGTAACGAGATGAAGAATACCAAAATCGTGCTGAACAGGACCGCAAACAATAACTTCTTCCTGAGGCGGAGTTCGTTGACGGGTGGCATCCTCTGCGGCAAGGGAGTCCTCCTGCATGTGTTCGGTGGTGAACTTCGGTCCTTCACCTTCTCCCTAAGCCAGACTTTCCTCCGGAGATGGGGTGGAAGAGGAGCTAATCGGGTCCTCATCCAATTCTGCCTCTTCTACTACCAGAATGGTAGTCGTGAAGGTAATCACTGGCTTGTTCAGACGACTGCGGAATGTGAAGCGGGAAGTCTGAAAGGAGGAATTCGGGACAGGTTTGGATGGATTGGGGGGGGGGGGGGGTGAAGACGGAGAGGCAGAGGAAGTTTGAATGATGAGCAGAGAAGGGGATTGCAGGGCTCGACCTCTGGGAGCTGAAGAGCCTCCTCTGCGCAGAATTCCTCTGCTTCGAGGCATTGTGAGCACCTGTTTGCGACTGGGAAAACCGAGCAACAGAGAGTTGGGGGACGGGGAAGAGGCTTGCGCACCCGTCTCAACCTCAAGAAGAAGAAACCTGCACTTAGACTTCCCAATGCTCCGAGACAGGAAATGCCAATGGCGGGGAGGGAGCTGTGCGGTTATAACATTGCTGGGCCTCATGACCGGCCTGCTCTGAGGCGTAAATGCCTCTGCATTCCACTGACCTCCATTAATTCCTGAAGGTACCATAATAAACGCGCACAATAACCCAGGATCTCTCCTCTGTTGTGAGATCATCCTGCTTAAATGCGACCAGGTGGGCATCCAGCTGCCGAGAGGGAGTTATACGTGCTGGGCACGTGCTCGAAAATCACCCGCATCTGGGTGATATCTTTAGTGTATGTTTCATCACATTGCTAGAGGAATTTCCTTGGTTCATGCTTGATTGTGTTTTATACCCCCATTAAAGATAATTTTGTCGATAATTGAAAAACAAGGAGAGCATATAAAACATCCTCTAGGTGGACAAGTCTCCTAGTTAGATTAAACCACTAAGCTCCCCAATTGAGGAATTTTGATTTAAATTTTTCTAAGACTGGGTACCTAAAGTGATACCTAAAGGGATTTAAATAGATGAGGATACCTAAAAATCTAAAAGAGGTTTACTCCCCCTAGATTGGGGTCTAAATTATTCTCTGAATTGTTGCATTTCTATGTTATTGCCATTCCATGTGAGAAAGAGGCTTTTTATTTTATTTATCAGACATCCTAAATCATGAACAATTTGGTCAAAAATTTCATTGAATCTTGTTGTGATAATTGCAAAAGCTCCTCCCAATCTAAGGGTGTCATTGATGTATTGTGCATGGTTTACCACTTTTATGCCCTTGACAATTTTTAGCCCTAGAAGATTGCCCATGTTTTTTCATGGTCTAGTTTCTTACTAAGAGAATCACCCTAAGAATATATAGAAGGGGAAATAATGGGAATCATTATTCAAGACCTCAAAATACCTTAAATAAACCTATTTATTTGCCATTAACCAGTGGAGAAATCTAGGGGAAGATAATGCAATGCCAATATCCAATCAATAAATTTGGGACTGAACATGAACTTGAGTATGATAGTAAAAATGAAACCATGGAATACTTGGTCAAAGGCATGTGTCATGTCCAACTTGATTATCATTCCTTTTTCCGTGCCTTTCTCCACTTGATCCAATATCTTTTGCTTATATATGTATTAAAGAATTACATGGATAAATTGCAGCATAACCATAGAAATTTAGTGTGCACATGAAAGAAGAGGAGAAAATACACAAAAGCAAAAAAAGAAGACAAGAGACTTGATAACAGAGTTCGTCCAATTTGGACTACGTCTCTGGGCCCTGCTCGATCAATGGGGAGGCCTTCATTCATTAAGTGGCATGAGAAAGAAGAAGTACAATCAACATTTACAAAAGGAGTCTTATACCTCTAATCTGGAAAATGGCCAAAAAATGGAGAGCTCTGTTGCAAAAATTGGCATCACCATTGAGTTCCTGTCGCAGAGAGGTGCAAAATCAATATAAAACTTGCCCAATTTTGACATTGGACTAAAACTGACCCTCTGGAAAATGTGCTCAGGCAAGGTTTTGCCCCCTGTCACAGGCCTGCTCATGGTTCCGCCTCCTACAAATCATCTGCCTCGAAAAATGTGTCGTGCTCTCTCCCCCTAGGCGCGCTGTGAAAAAATGTTGATATATGGTTCTACAAGTGGATCTACCAATGAAGGTCGTTGGGCGCATTGACAAACAAGGAAAATCATTGAGGAGGGGTCTGGGGATCAAATATCACCCCTCCCTTTTTTAATGCATGACGGTTATAAGTTTATTTAAATGGGAGGCAGGTCTTCTGGTCTGGTTGCCTGCTCCCCTAAACCTCTGTTTTTGCATCCGTATAAGGTGAGTGGAGTGTCATAATCGAAGGTGGGTTTGCCGATCCCGATGGCCTGCTCCCCCCAAATCCCCGACAATTTGAGTGTACATGTGAGGTGGAGGGGTGATGGGGTTGATAACCTGTGCCCCTACCATATATATATATGGTTTGTTGGTGGACTTCGGGGGTGGCAGGGTCGTGACCACCTGCCCCATTTAAATATAATTTTTGTTATTTGATGGTTGGGTTAGGTGGTGGGATTGCTAGCCCTGCCACCTCTTTATATATATAATATATATATATATATATCCACCCTCCCCATTTAAATATAATTTTTGTTATTTGATGGTTGGGTTAGGTGGTGGGATTGCTAGCCCTGCCACCTCTTTATAATATATATATATATATATATATATATATAATATATACATAATACATATACATATACATATACATATATATATATATATATATATATATATATATATATATAATATATATATATATATATATATAATAATATATATATTATATAGAGAGAGAGAGAGAGAGAGAGAGAGATATATAGAGAGAGAGAGAGAGAGAGAGAGAGAGAGATATAACCCCTCCACAACCATTCATCAAACCTTAGAGGGTATTAGGCAAATTAATGCACCCACAATTTCGCCTGGAAAACTAGCCGGATTCTGGTGTTGGATTCTTGCCAAATTGTGCCCTCCTTAATCCTGCCACATGGGTAAGTCAACCCCAAACTTTGACTGCTTCTATCTTCTTCATACGGACTCGGATTGGAGTGTCGTTCACACCGTTAGAATCATTGCGACGAGTACTTCGATCTGATGTCAAGTTAATCGACTGTCTTCCACTTTGAAATTTGAGCCTTTTTCATGCCACTGGTGTCTGGAGATCCACTTGGATCACCAAGTCTAGTGTGAATCGCCTTTTGCAGTGGAATGATGTTGTCTATAATTTGCATTTTTTTTAAAACCTCCACCTATTGTCCCTAGGTTTCTTAGATTAATTTCTAGTGGAGAGGCTTTAGCCTATTTGAGATGTTTGTGACAATATTGTATTAGAAATTATAGAGACAGATAGGGAATTAAAAAAAAAATGAACAATTGATCTCCTTTAGAACCAAAGCTAAGTATGTCAAGTTATATCCCCCTCCATCTTTAAAGACTATTGAACATATGAGATCATTCAAATTAGATCCATATTTATAATTGACCAGCATGATTTATAACTTGGGAAGAGAACCCGTCAAGCTAGGGTCTTTATCAGGGTCAAATGAGTCTGACTTCTTAGACTTCATTATCTATAATTGACCAAGTTAGTTTGTCATTTTCTTCTTGAGTTACGAGGTGAGAAATATGTTTCAACATGCTTTCTTAGTCTTCCACATATGTTGATGGTTTCTCTCTATAATCATATGTGTAGTGGTCCATCCCTACCTCTTTAATCTAATTGTATGAGTCTAACATTCTGTCATCATTCAAGGTCATTTTTCTTACATTATACCTCCAAATATGTTATATGGCCTACTTATGAAAAAATAAAGTATTTTCATCTCATGCCTTCAACCATGTAATTTTTTATTTAAGACGTCACATTTCTTCTTCATTTCTTGGTTCCTTTAGATATTATGAAATTTTGTTTTTTCCCCCATTAGTGAGGTGTGAGATATAGGGAATTTATCAAGTTTCTCTTGAATTTCTTCAAGTTGTTTCTTGAGGGAGAGGATGGATGATCCTTATTATGTTTGTTTGGCATTTATCTAGATTTCAATTGCATATTTAACCTCCTTAAGCTTTTGCCCCTAGACATAAATCAAAGGTTCGTCTATCCATTCCAAGCATTTGGAATTATTCCAAGAAATTTTGCATTCAAAGTCCAAATATGGTTATAATGAAAAGGGAGTGGACTATAGTTTCTAGTGGGAAGGGAGGGTGGGAGAGAGAAAGAGGGAGTTGTTGAGCAATGTTTATATCTAGACCAAGCTAATATTTGCGATAAGGTGGTGATATATTCTTCTATAAAGGAACTATGGATTAAAAATCGATCGAGTCTAGCCATAATATCCCAAGGTCCAAGACATCTATTAGAACAAGTGAATTTTCCTCTAGTTGGTTTTAGGTCTACAAGGTTCGAGGAGGAAGAGAAATTTCCACTCTCTCACTAAAGGGGTCTATGATCAAAGATGCACTTTTTTTTCCCCGGCATGTAGGATGATATTGAAATCCCTTAAATATTGTTGCGCTCCAAGATTATATCTCTTAAGGTTATCAAAGAGTACCAACATGTTAATTTGTCATGGTAAACACTAGTAATGTACAAATTAATGAAATTGTGGAGCTTACATTTGGGGATATGAAGAAGACTTACAACTATCCAATGCATAGAGGAGCCCTAAATGAGATGTAAATAGTTGAATACCACATTATGCATATGCCTCCACACGACCCCTTGAGTTAATTGCTTTGGATTTTCTCATTTTCCAAATTATTTTTGCCTTTAAGGAGGATAAAAAATTCCTCTAGTTTAGTCTTTTGTAGCATAATGATTTGTAGATTATCTATCTTGATTAGATTTATGACTAAGATCCAGTTTTATTCACTCCCCAAACCTGATTAATTCTAGCAAATGACCTTCTTTACTTACCATTTGTTTTGGAAGCTCCTCCAAATGGAGGAACTGAGCCATCTTGGTTTTGGAGCTCCTAGTGCTTTGATTATGGAGACCTTCTATGGTGTGTTGAGTATTCATTCCTTTATCTCTATTTGTGTGTTCTTATCTTCTTTCATTAGTAAGTTTCCTTTTGCTTTCTTGGTGACTCTACTAGTTATTGAATCCTTGGTGTTTCATCCTTTGAATGTTCTTTTATCATCTTATTTTCTAGCACGACTAGACCAATGTTATATCTGGAGACCCCGAATATTTTGGAGATAGATGGACTTGCATCTTATGAGGGAAAATAAATAATATTTGTTAAGCGATAAGAGGCATGTTCCACAGGAGACATTTCCGTAGACTTTTCTCCCTTATTTACCTTACATTCATTATTATCTAGAATATCCAATTAGGACAAGAATTAAGAGAAATTTGTATGTGGAGAATGAGGGATTTATTGGTTCTATGAAGGTGGATTCTTAATGGGTTGTTGTTGCAAGGAATATGGGTCCTAGTTTGTTGAGGGAGTAGACAGGGGAATTATGAGGGAGTTCTTGTCTTGCCTGTCTCCAACCATATTGTTTTCATTATTCTTCTTGTTCTGCATAGTTTTATTTTCATTGCTTTTGGGAAATTAATTGTGAAATGGCCATATTCATGGCAAGGTTTACACGTAAATGGAATTTGATGATAGTCAATTGATTGGAAAAATATTGCCTACAAAGATATGTAAGGCTACAATTGTCCTTTTCCCAAATCTACCTCTACACATATTTTGACATAGGCAAACATTCCTTCTATAGGTTCCACTCTACCAATGTACTTCCTCAATGCATTTTTTATGTTTTTGAGTGTGTCTTGTTCCAACAATGAAGAGGGAGGAAGGGGAATTTCACCCATATGGGAATGATAGACGATATGTCATCTTCAGGGTTAAAACCATGGTTCCATTTATCTAGTTATAACCCTTGAGATCCCATGACGTAAGGGTCACCTCTCATGATTAAATCCCTACCTTCTTTCTCTCCAAAAAGAAATGTAAAGAATCCCTTTTTGTAAAAGGAGAAGGAGAATCTACCTTTGATAAATGGTTGTCAATTCGTGTTAACCTAGGTGGCCAACATGTGCTAAGGGAAGATCATATCCTTGTAAAATAACCTATGAACCCATTGTCTGCAAGTCGAAGAGCCATGCAACACTATTTAGCAGCATAGATTAGGACTTGAGGAATCTCTTCCAAGTGATTGAAAAATTTAGATTAAGGGGGACTTTGCGGATCTAATTTGAGTAGAAACGAGAACAATGAAAGCAGTGATGTCTAGTGAGAGAGGAGCAGGAGGAGGAGGCAAGCCTCCTTCTCATGGTTGATCCATCAAAGGAGACAAGACAAAAGACTAGCTAGGGTTCCAATTGACATCTTTGTGCATGACCTTGATCTATTTAAAGTTTAATATTAATAAGTTATAAATGATGATATTATTTACTTAGATACAAAATTTATAAGAAATATTACTATATATGTATGAAAAGATTTTGTTAATATATTATGAAATTTTTTAATGTGATTTTAGAGTTAATAATCTGTGAGTTCTAAATTGTACAAGTTTGTTGGTAAATACTTTTAATTTAGTTTTGTTGTTGTGCTTTTTTTAGAGTTTTGTCACTCATTGCTAGTGTTTTCATATATATATATATTTATTCTAATATTTTTTGTACATTGTAAAATAGTGTTAAGAAAATAATAAGCACTCCTAAAATACTTGTAGTACATAAATTTGTGTACTTGAACCATGATGAAATAATATGATAACATTTTTTTTGTTAAGTTCAATGTCGTCTTTCTTTAATTAGACTCTATATTTTAGAAGAATGACTTTTATCTATTTTCTTTTTTTCTACTTAAGTGTAAAAACTCAAGACCATTGTAGTTATGTTACTTATGTTTTATAAAGTTGATATAAAGACAAGTGTAGTTTTTAAGTGGAGAGGCCTATGGCAAAGATGTTTTCATGTGTTCTTACATTTAAAATTAACAAAATAATACTTATATTAACAAATTAAAAAATAGTAATAACAAAAAAAACTTCCAATGTCAACGCCAAATAAAATAGTTTAATTTTCCCCTTAATGTTACATCAACTTTATATATAAAGATAAAGTAGTTGAAAGTGAAAAAATAATAAATAAAATAGTAGTCTATAATTGTTTTCTACTTTTAGTGCCACAAAGATATGTAATCTATTCACTTCTCAATATAAAGTTGGCACAATATTTATATTACAATCTAGTATGAAGGAGATGTGTAATTAATTTTGTGTTTAATTAAGTAAAATATTTCAACATATCGCACTGACACACACATATAGGGAGAGGGAGATGTTTTATACTTCCCAATATGAGGAGAATGTGTATGTAAAATATACTACTAAATAAAAAAACATTGTGGACAATGTGGTTCATGAATAAAATATTTCAAGGGCCATGTTGAGTGCATATTTGAATATCAACTATGCATATATTATATAAATTAAACTATGTTATATTATATAAAGTAAACGAATATAAAATTCCTTATGGGTAAAACATTTTATTAGTGTGTTACTCAAAATGAAAGAGATGTGTGAAGTGAGATTTATTAAGTGTCAAGAGGGATCAAATCTCTCTAGTTGCAAACCTTTCTTTAGGTTTGCACTTTAAAAGAGGTTTGCACTTCAAGAGATTTGATCCCTGTTGGCACTCATAGCTCTGGGTTAACATGGATTTATCTTGGGCATGGAAGGGATTGCACATCTCCTTTGTTCTGAGCAACACACTAATTGTTTTAGCAATTTTATTTTC
Source organism: Pinus taeda (assembly GCA_000404065.3). Classification (NCBI taxonomy): domain Eukaryota; kingdom Viridiplantae; phylum Streptophyta; class Pinopsida; order Pinales; family Pinaceae; genus Pinus; species Pinus taeda. Next base: position 193,530 of record APFE030779545.1, on the reverse strand, counting down.
ATTTCCTAACCCACATTGTTCACATTAAAATGTTGTTTTTGTTATTAGTATATTTTTAAATACATGCCCCCCTCATATTGGGAAGTAGAAAGCATATATCGATGGGATATAATCTCCATCTTTCTATATGTGTTTGTGTGTGTGTGTGTGTGTGGTTCACGGTCCTCGCACATCGGTGACTGCTACATCCACAAAATTATTGTAATGGGCAGGGCTACACAAAATGATTTGTTGGCAATATTGTCATTGATGACAAATGAGCAGCAAGAAAAGGGACAACAAGGGATGCAGGAGCAGTAGCAGGCAAGGAGCAACAACAATCATGCATGGTTGTGATCAATGCTAAAGAAACAGAGGAAGACATATGTTGTTATAACTGCAAACTAGCAAACAAAGGAGTAACAAGCACAAAGAACAACAAGCAAAGGAGCAGCAACAATACAAGGAGCAACAAGCAGCAAAGTGGCAACAATACAAGGAGCAACAAGCAAGCAAAGTAGAAGCAATGCAAGGAGCAACAACAATACAAGGAGTAGCAAGCAACAAAAGAAGGCAAAGGAGAAGAAGGAGGAGGAGGAGTTGTGATATATTAAAATGCTTCGATAATGTTCCAGAGATTGCTATATTGAAGAATGTATGATATGAAAATGTTAAAAACTTAATTGTTGTGATGCAAAGGCAAGACTCCAAGGCAAATGCAAAAATGTTTCAAAGATTGTTGTGATGCATTAAGGATAAATATTGTTATTTGATGTTGACATTAGTTTAATGCATTTAATCATTATATGTGGCTAAAATTAATATTGGATGGATTATTCACTTTTTTTCTCTAAATATTCAAGATATGAAGAGTTTGGAAACGAATGAAGTGGAAGGCAAAGAGTCAAGCCTATTCAATTCATATTCCTATGTGGGATACAAACAACCATAAAACTATCTTTATACAATATGTGAATTTGGAAGGAAGAGAAGTTAGTTAGAGTAGATGAATGTGTGGGAGTTGATTGAAATATTATGCATTAGTTACATGGCACTTATGAAGCCGATGTGAAGCAAATTTGAAGGGAAGAAGATGCAGAAATGAAAATGGAGATATGCAAATTTTATGACGAGGTAAACCAATACATTGTTATTCAGTGTTTTCACAAGGGGATGGTAGTCTCCTTTCAAGTTGAAGCTTGATAGATATCCAGTTGGAGTTGGTTGAGGTAGGAGCCTCCTGTTGGTTGTAGCCTACAGAAATCATATGGGAGTTGAAGCTTCCTTGCATGTTGCAGCTTGCAGAAAATTGAGATAACAACCTCCTGTAGGTTGGGGCCTACAGAAAATCAGATGTAATAAGGAGTAGGAGCTTGCCTTTGCATCACAACAATAATAAAACCATGGTTTTCTCCCTTTACGGGTTTCCACATATATCTAGTGTCAATATGTGTTGTTATTATGTGTTTATGTGATGGTTTGGTTTTCTTATTACTTATTGTTCACATATTCAATATGTTGGTCATTATTTGTTAATATGCTCATGTAATGCTTCAACTAATGAGTTTTAAGAAAAGAATATTATTGTCCATGAGTATACTAAACTGATTTAGCCCTCTCTCAGTTTAGTCAAGTGTTCATCAAGGATCAATTCCTATTGGCTCAACCATGGAGCCTGACCCTAAGAATATCGAGAGAATTGAACTTGTGACCTCTCAATAGAAGAGGTGCTTTAACGACTAAGACTCGACCAATTGATCTCTCTCTCTCTCTCTCCTTCTTCCTCTCTCTCTCTCCTCTCTTCTCTCTCTCCTCTCTCTATATATATATATATATATTATATATATAATATATATATACAATTGAAAATATTTTACTCAATTCCAATTCTCAACCATTGAACAACCCTGAGAGTATCGAGAGAATTCAACTCGTGCCCTCAATAGCAGAGTTGCTTAAACGACTAAGACTTAGCCAACTGAACTCTCCTCCTCTCTCTCTCTATCTCACTCTCTCTCTCCTCTCTATATATATATATATATAACGTATATATATATATATATATATATATATAATATAATATATAATATATTAATATATTCGTGTGATTGAAATATTTTACTCAATTCACTTCACTTCATATTCCTATGTGGGACACAAACAACCAGAAAACTATGTTTATACAAGATGTGAATTTGGAAGGAATATAAGTTAGTTAGAGAATGGATGAATGTGTGGGAGTTGATTGAACTATTTTGCATTAAATACCTGACACTTATGAAGCTGATGTGAAGTAGATTTGAAGGGAAGAAGATGCAAAAATGAAGATGAAGATATGCAAAGTTTATGACGAGGTAAACCAGTACATTGTTATTTCATGTTTGCATAAGGGCATGGTAGTCTCCTTTTAAGTTGAAGCTTGATAAATATCTAGTTGGAGTTGGTTGAGGTAGGAGCCTCCTGTGGGTTGTAGCCTACAGAAATCATATGGGAGTTGAAGCTTCCTTGCATGTTGCAGCTTGCAGAAAATTGAGATAGCAGCCTCCTGTAGGTTGGGGCCTACAAAAAATCAGATGTAATAAGGAGTAGAAGCTTGCCTTCGCATCACAATAATAATAAAACCATGGTTTTTTCCCTTTATGGGTTTCCACACATATCTAGTGTCAATATGTGTTGTTATTATGTGTTTATGTGATGGTTTGTTTTTCTTATTACTTATTGTTCACATATTCAATATGTTGGTCATTATTTGTTAAGATGCTCATGTAATGCTTCAACTAATGAGTTTGAAGAAAAGAATATTATTGTCCATGAGTATACTAAACTCATTCACCCCTCTCAGTCTAGTCAAGTGTTCATCAAGGATCACTTCCTATTGGCTCAACCATGGAGCCTGACCCTAAGAGTATCGAGAGAATTGAACCTGGACCTCTCAATAGAAGAGGGCTTAACGACTAAGACTCGACAATGAGATTCTCTCTCCTCTCTCTCCCTCTCTTCTCCTCTCCCTCTCTCTCCTCTCTCTAATTATATATATAATAATATAATATATATATATATATATTAGTCGTGGATTGAAATATTTTACTCAATTAATTCAAAATCACTTAAAAAAGTTGATGCAATTATAAATTATATTAATATTTTTGCTTAATTTATATCTCTAAATAAATTTGATGTAATTAAGGAGGAAAATGAAGTATTTAATTTTTGAAGATATTGAAAGATATATATATATATTTCTATTTCTATTTCTATTTCTATTTTTTAATTTGTTAATGGAAGTATTATTGCATTATTTTTAAATGTAACATTATTGGGAAACATATCTCTCATACTAGAAGACAAACCTAAGTTTATAGGATTGCTTAATTTATATTGTTTTTCAATTAGTTAATTATATTTTGTAATTACTTTTTTGGGACCACATCTTATTGGGGAGTCCATCAAGTTTAAAGTTTAATTTAGACTAGATGCATCGTTGTTACGTTATATATAAGATCAAACCATGTTGTTTATTAAAGTGATGACAATATTGATCGTTGTTAAAACCAAACAACTTCCTAGATATTCATGTTTCTTTTTAATATTAAAACTAGCCATCCTTTTGCCATCAAATTGAATTTTCAACATTAATACAATACAATTCTTTAAAATATTCATATCTAATATTTAAGAGCTTGCTTTGATTTTTTTCTCCTATGTAACTTTTCATTAAGGTATTTGAATCATAGTGTACAACTTGATATAATTTTTTATCTTCCTCACACACCATTCTTGTTACATTTACCTTTTCACTTTTTCCACCTCCTTTGCTTCTAAACTTTACTTTATTTCAAATCTCCCCTGGTCACACTTAGCTTGTGGTTGAACCCATTTAACTCCTCCAAATATAGGCTACTACAAATATACCCCAAAATTTTGTGAATAAGATTAAAACTTCGACCAAGGAGGAGTGAGCTCTACTAGGGTTTCTAACCCCTCAGTTTCCTAACTTCTACAACTTGATCATGTTCATCTATTATGGATTCCCCTAATCACATTAGTTACAAACTCTTCAGAATCTTTGCCAATTGCAACTAAGAATTATTTCCCCTCGAGGGAGGGGTGCGAACCCCTCTTATTGAAATATTGTTTCAGGTGATGGCCCCTCTAAATCAATTCCGCACTGTGAGAATCATGGGCAAGGAAAGGATAAGGAGAAGATAGACAATACACCATTGGCACATAATGGCAATCCGTATTCAAGAGAAAATGCTTTCCAAAAGCTAAGAAAGATCCCAAATATGAGGTAAGATCCACCAAACTTAATAATTATATACAATATATGAAAGACTATGCTCTTATCTGTAAATTTATTAGAATTTTGCCTACTAAAAGGGGCTTAGTCAAATGGATACAACACAAATGGAAAGATAGAGGACATGTGGACCAAGAGTTATGGACCAAAGGTTTCTTTACAATCATCTTCAAGAATTTTGATGATCGAGCTAAAGTTTTTGCAAATGACCCACATTTTTCTCGATAATGTTGGGTTATTCATGAGATTTTGGGAAGAGAGATACAACCCAAATAAGAATAATTTATAGTTCCCCTGATATGGGTTCAAATTTTCTCGCTACCTAAAGAATTATGGGATCCATAAATCCTTGAGATAATGGGAAATACAATTGGCTATGTTGTGAAGATCTTAGATGTTAGAATGAGAGGGCACTTTACGTCCTATTCCAAAATCTATTTCTATATGAGTATCTCTTAACCACTGCAAAAATCTATTGAGATCTCATATCAAGATGAAGCCTGGAAACAAACCCTTGATTATGAACATATGCCCTTTCGTTATCGTCGTTATCATGAGTATGGCCACCTCTTCATGGACTACCCACTCCTACAGGATGAGTCTAAGAAAGACTCCCAACAAACATAATCAGAGGGATTTAGAAGAGCAGTGACAAGACAAGGAAACAAAACGCCAAAAAAATTGCTAGCCAAAGAAAAAGGGGCCCCATTCAATCAAAAAATAAATTCTCAATGCTTATTAATCAAGAAGAAGAGCATGTCTTTACAAAATATATTATGAACTTAAATCCAAGCAAGGAGGGAACACACCAAAAATTAACAATATTAGAAAAAGGAAAGTTCTGGAAGATAATCAAGAAACCCCAGCCCGGGATGATGAGCTTTTGCATGATGCTTTAGTCATTGAACCAGATGAAGAAAAACAAATCCTAGATAAGCATGAACAAACTTTGCTAGAGTATATTTAAGAATGGAAAATCAAAGATCCAATTACAATTCCAGAACACCAAAAACTTTAATACCGAGAATCTACCTTATGGTAAAAGATCAACATCAATGAAAGAGATAAGGTCAACCAGTGAGGGACTGGGGGTCCACACCTTCTCTAGAAAAACCCCCAAAATCAAAGAAGGTAAAACGCAGGGGCGAAGGGCCAATAAAGCCTTGATCCAAATAGTTGGAGATCATTTAGTCAATACAAGACATGTTACAATATTATTGGAGGTGTTCTCCTCCTCTAAACACCTTTCTTAGTGAAAATTGTTTCATGGAACATTAAAGATCTCAATAGCAAATGTTAGTATGAAGTTTTTCTGCAAGTGTATGAAAATCCCTTAACTTAAATCGTCGGTGAAATGCAGTCCTAACAACAAAGGTGGTTGCTAAGTATTCTTCAAATCTACAATAAAAAGTTATAAATCTTGCAAAAATAAATCTGCGAATATGAAGGAATATATAACAACAATTAATTATATTGAAAACCTAATGATTCCCCTTTGTCTATAGATCCACCTTTGTGGGATGGGTCCTTCTTGACCTTGTGCTTCAACAATATTCAACTCTCTCTCTCAATAATATATGTGTGTAATGGGAAAAAGACAATGGGTGCTTGAACTCAAGTGAGAGCTCAAATGATATGAGTCGATAATGGGGATGATGAGAATGGTCATGGTGAAGAATGAGGAGAAAACCCCTCTATTTATAACAAAATATTGAGATAGATTAAAAAAAAAAAAAAAACTAGTTGTTATGAATATTTTATTATATTTCTTAAGAGGGAAAAGATATTCGAAATGGTCAAATATCTTTATTTAGAGAGTGGTTAAAGTAATTAACAAATAAAAATGATTTATTAATTGCTTTATGGTGATTAAATCAAATTTGAATTAGAAATAATAATCAAATATTGATTTAACAATTATCTCATGATTTATTTAATTATTCGTAAGTGATTAAGTCGAACATGGTTAGAAATAATCATTAAATAATTATTTGATAATTATTTTGAGAGAATATTAAATAAATCATGATTTATTTAATTTTTCTTAGAGGGTTTTTGGATTCTAATGAGAAATAATTTAGGAAAATGGTCCACTAAATTATTTCCTATGGTGAAAGTTTGTTTTACCGCGGAAAAACTCATCCTACATGGTGTATTTTGATCAACCTAGTGAGAAATGGCTATGTGAACATTTTTTGTGATAACAAATTTCCCCCAATGTAAGAGTGTTAGGAGAAAATCGTATGACTAAAATACGTTGTAGTTTTCAATTTCACAAGACACCAAAGGGGAGTCACAGAGAGAGAGAGAGAGAGAGAGTTGAAGCAATGAAAGAAAGGGTTGAAAGTGGAGGGGGTGAGACCTATTCGTCCAATATAAATATCTTTTTATTCATAAGTACACGATCTCAATGAGGCGGGGGAGGCATACCCATACTCGCCGAGACAACTGAGTACAAATGATAATGATGTGCCCAACAATGTGGGTTTGAGAAACATAGTACATCATACATGATATGCTAGAATCAATGAGCCAAAAAAGTAATACAATGATATAATGAGTCGCATATACATAATGTGCCTAGAAGATAAAGGCCAGGATTGATACTATGAAATGTGTTGATCTGAATACATGGACATAATGCCCCCCAAGCTAATAGGAGGGGGATATCACAACCAGAGAATCCATATTTAATAGGAAAGGGATCTGAAGATATGAATGGACCATCTGAAAGAGAATTGCATGTGGCGAGCTTTGTAATCGGTGGAAACCAAGCTAGTCAAATCTACGGAACTGCATCTAAGGTTGGATCATGATCTGCTGACATTTGGGCATGTGGGAAGCTCCCTGAAGGGCCATCCCCTCATGAGGTCCGGCACATCTCACACACCCAAGAAATGTTGCTACAATCTACTAGATCACTGGACCATCAGGTGTACGATTCTCGATCGTGTGATAATGAGTTGGAGTCGAGTACACGAGAAACAACCAAGTAAAAGGGTAATGATGACTCCCTTTACTTAATATGAGGTATCAAACAATGATGAAGGATGGAACCAAGGTGCAATGCCCTCTAGACCACTCTCCTAGAAAAGATGTGCTAAAGTCGATAGAAGAGGGCCCACTAGAGTTGAGGCAATGAAGATTCCTCAGCAAAGGCACGAGGATCAAAGTATTATGATAGATATAGACTGACACCAGGGATGACAATGGAGGAATAAGGGGAACAATGTACTTATGACTTCCCTTGTTAGATCATAACGTGCAAGGTTGACCTAACAGCGACTGACACAATTCCGCAAGGGATGGTCAACTACTTAAACGAAGGATTTTCAAAGACATAGTAGAATAGCTAGAGGCCAAATATGAGCAAGATGGGATGAATGTAATGCACATAAGGATAATATTGTAACATGACTCAATGGGACTCTGAACAAACTCCATGGATGTAGGGGAAACTCATCTCTAATGCTCTAAACAAAGGTGACCCTATGATGCTTCCACATGGGGAAAGCCCAAAGCGGACCATAAAAACATGAGTAAATAGTGGTTGCTCATGATGAAACTCGACACATAAGTCAACAAGTGCAAAGGCAAAGTGTTACCAGAGTACATGTGACTCATATGAAGAGATTTTATTTGAATAGGTGGCAAAGTGAGACCTCATGGAAAAAATGGCTTCCCAACAAAGTTTCAAATTAACAAAAATGAAAAGAGTTCCATTATAAATCTCAGTGAGAGCTTTCCAATGGTGTCGACAGTTCGTCAAACCAAGCTATGGTTTGCTCATAGTGATCAATGGAAAAAGTAGGGGTTTTCTTATAAAAGGGTTCCTTAGCCCTAATTCTAATTCATTTTCACATTGAGTTGTTGAAGAATTTGGAGCGAAGAGGCCCTAAATCTTGGCGATCTCATAGCGGACAAACCAACTGTCGGAATTCAGATCTGCGACTTTTAGGTAGGTGGCCTTACTTGTCTTAAAATGGCCTTAATGCTTCTTGGAAGTATTGTTCTTGATGAAGAATCAAGGAAGGAAGAATAATGGAATGAAATTCAAGAGGCTCTCAGATCATCCCCACCCACCAAGTCAAACATGGGGACGGGGTGGTAATTGTGGTATCACATAGACTAGAATATTTGAAGATATGGTATCAAGCATCTACAATATGTTATATGTATATGTCTCGCCGGATAGGCCGGTAAGACAAACTATCCAAGGAATGAAAGGATAATCAACCATACCTAGATCATTGAGGTTTAGACCGAGACTAATATTGATCTAGTGAGAAAGTGGACAGGGGGGCCATCATGCTCCCAAGCATGAGATGTTTCCCCCCAACATGTGTGATGGAGGGGATTGCTCTGGTTTGTAAATGTGGGAATGATGCCCCCATCTGGATGAGTTTCTGGAGTGTCATTGTGTTCCAAGCACTCAAATAGGGAATTCAAGCATTTATCCCTACTGGCACAAGGGTATTTAGAGGATGATGAGTGGATGTAGGGGCATAGATGCCCCCCAGTTTTGTATGTATGGTTATAGCATGTTATGGATATGTCGGATGTATTTAGAATAGTGGACTCTAAACACATTATGATGGATATTTTGATACATAATGTGATTACGCATGATGTGGTGTTGTTGCCATTTTTTGTTTACGGTTATCTTCTTATGGGAAGAATAGATAGATAAAGTTGGAGAAATCCAATAGTGCATTATCAATCTAGTTTTGTATTGTATGTGTAATTCAAAGTGACTACATTTTTGGGTTCGCATATATGGTATCACCATACCAAAGAGTGGCTTTGAATATAATGAACTAGTGCTCACCTAAACGACACTAGGGTTGAACAACAATTGTGTCTAAGGGACTGGGTTGTTGATGTAAGATGGAGGAATGATTAAGTGGATCATCCCCAAGGCGATCTGGAGTGATATGGAACTCTATAGGTTCTTCAAGGTGGGGAAGAATAATGGTACTAGAGTTGACACTACCAGATTCGACAAGAGGGTTAGGGAGAACTACTTCTTATGGACCCTCAAAAGTGAATTCCCCCTCACCCAAACATTGAATTACAATGTAATGGCCACAAGATGGATGTGGTTTGAATTCTTGTGTTCGAAGTGAGGATTAAGTGAACCAATCAACATCATGGGGGACATGGTTCACATATGTAATGTCTTCTAGGGGAGACTGATGACTAGTGGATACAAGGTCCACCGATGTTGAGACCAAAGTGTCTTCAGAAGATGGATATAAAGACACATGGTAAAAAACTCTTAAGGAGTTTGAGTAAATCGATCCCATAGATGATGACAAGCAAAGGATGGGTGTTGATTTATCCATCATCTCAACATCAAGAGGGGGAATCACAATGGTGGGTTGGAAAACCTCCTAGCTTGGCGAAGAATTAGGGTTAAAACGCATAGGTAGAGAAGAAGGAGAGTCAGTACGAGCGACAACTAACTCGCAAAGCACATGAAATGTATCATGAAAATCTTTGAGACAAGGAAAATGATGTGAATAATGTTTGTACGTATCGCACAAAGCATAGGGGTGGTTCATGTGTAATGATTGTTCTTCTTAGCAGACTTAGGTAAGGTGACATGGACTTCATGAATGTTAGGGTCAAGTTGAGTATTTGAGGCGACACTCTTAACATGGGGGAGTTCAAGACAATTATTAGTGGCATGCCTAGGAACATCACACAAATCGAAAGGAGGAATAGGCTTCAGTGGTTTAAGAGGAGTGGTAGTCACTTGGGTTGCCTTGTCCTTGCCCCCCTTTTCTTGGGATTTTCCCCACTCACTAAATGCTTTCATAACAAGACTAGATTCTTGTTGAGGTTGTTGTGGAACTAAAGCAAGGGATGGGGAGGTAGGAATGGGTTGAACCAGAGTCAAAGCCATGTAAGATTTGAGCTGGTCGGGAGGATTGTTTCCAGGAGGATCAATGTACCAAAATTGGATCCCCAAATTTAATTTAGGAAGACTTAACCTAGCCATTACAGGAGTAGAAAATATTAATGGTGGTAGGAATAAGAAAGGTATCTAACCAAAGGGATAATGACTTGAAGGAACTCCCCCCGAGGGAGGAGGGCCAAAAGGAAAACCACCTAAAGGGAACTGACCTGGAGGATTTGTTCCTAAAGGGTGAGCTTAGTCATGGGCAGCAAATTGCTGAGGAGATGGCTACTGGGATGACGTACCAAATTGCTCGTTGACGGGTCAGGACACTTGAAGGATGCAAAAACTTGAAGAGTTGTGCTCGGATGAAATAGGTGGTGGGCCACAATAAGCCCTAATCATAGTGGAATCTTTATAGACTATCGGGAAAACATCGGTAAGGGTAGGAGTGGTCTTATTACCTATCATTGATGAAATAATGGTTTGAGGAGAGGTTTGTGACTGAGGGCCATAGTAATTCAGCTAATCAATAGTGACGAACTTTCCTTTATGAGGAAAGCACATCTTGCGAAAGGCAAAGGATGTGATATCTGACATGGCGTATGTGGAACTACAACCAAGCAAGATGTTATCATATGTGTGGGAGGCTTTAGAAGAACCAACAATTTTACGTAATGATCCTTTGGTGATCTTAGGGTGAACCTCTACCTTAGGCATAGGGATCTGTAAGGTACCACTTGGTGACAATATGGGCTTAGTGGAACTCTCTGGTTGAGAATCAGTCGTTGACTTATTAGGAGGATTGTCATATTGGTGCGATCGAGTTTGGAGGTTGATGTCTTTAGAATTTATCATGAGAATCTGGAAATTTCCATTCCCAGGTTGCGAAGGTTGAGGATTTGGAGGATTTTAGGTGGGTTGGGTAGCCACATATCCTTGGTGAGGGAATGGATTATTTAGCACTATTGGTTGTGAAGAAGAAGCAAGAAGGGGTTGAGTAATGGGTTGCGGCCCTCCAAAGGTAGTTGCTTGAGCTTCCCATGCCTGACACATCTGAGGGAGAAGAGGACATTCATTAGTGTAATGGTCATAAGTCCCACAACAAGCAGAAGGTTTATTTGTCCTAAGAGCCTTGCTATGCTTGGGTTGTCTACTCTGTTATTAGGTTGCGGGATTGGATTAATCACCCTTATTGGCATTAGGTTGTCTACCTTGGTTGCCTTGATTACCCTGAGATGGTTGATTCAAGTTACCCTTCCCCTTATAAATTCTCTTGGGGTTGGGGGGTTGGGAGCACTATGTTGAGCATAAACTTGACTTTGTGGAGGTAGTCGCTATTGTGGTAGAGGAGGTTGGGGCATGGAAGGTTGAGGTGTTGGTGTCATTGGGACTAGAAAACTAGGTAGTGAAAATGGATAATAAGGGTTTGCGGTAACATTTTGGTAACCAATTTGAGAAACATTTGGCCTTGGTATCAAATGATGTGAATGGGAAAATGAGTATGACATGCTTGTACCTTGGTAAGATTTGACATGTGAAGGATCAAACAAGGGATAAGTGTAGGTGGAACTGGTCCCCCCTTGGGTTGACCATAACTCATAGGAGGTTGAGAATATGGTAATGAATGAGGATGGTATGTGGATCCAAAAATATCGTCGGTGGCATGAGATTCCCTTGGCACATAAGTAGCACTATGTCAAGGCAATCAAGAAGGACAGTTTAAACATAACCTGACTATGCGTAGATTAGATCATATTTCAATGTTATATGGAGAGCTTCTTCTTCAATTTGAGGAAAGTGTGAGGCAACATATTTACATATGGGAGCAAAAAGAGTTCTCAAAAACCAATCCATATAAACATGATCCCTAAACTCAGAAGCTTTATAGAGGCTCGTCCTTCTGCGCCATTCTTGTACATGGTCAGAAAGGCAAGTGGCAAAAGTTTGATGGAAATAAGTCAATAGTTCAATATCGATGTCATATCGAAGAGGTAATTGGAAACATGAAAGGAAGGTGTTCGAAAGAGTCACAAAGGTGGAATGAGAGGCGTGCGATTGATCGAAATACCACTTGGTAACAACTCTAGTTAGAGTGCATTGGAAAAGACAAAGACAAATGGAGTCCTCGGTGATGGAATTTGATTAACACCACATATGGAAAGAGCAAACGTGATTAATAGGGCCTTCTCCAAGATTACCTTTAAACAAGGAATGTCTAAGGGAAGTTTGGTGAGCATGGGAGGCCAATTTTGGTCACGGAGAAGGGGATTGTTGATGAGTTGGCTTAAATTGGGGAGGTTCAAACTAGCCATATAGGGAAGAAGAGGTTGATTAGCAGCCATATCTCAAGAGGATCTGATATTACCTTGATTAGGACCAATGTTACCACTCTGGTCTCCACCACCCACATTAGCTCCTTACATGGTAGCGGTGTGGGGTTGGGAGGATGCAAAATCAAAGCAAGAGCTAAATGAATCAGAAGAAACAAAGTTATCAATCAACCGAGAACTATTACCTCAAAATGAGAACTCTAGCAAAAAAACCCCAAGAAAACATGAAAAAAATAGCCCGAAAACAAAAAGTGTTGATTTTGCATCACCACTCTTTTTCGGGGTAAATTTTCAATAAAAATGATAGTAAAAGCCCTTTTTTTTGTGCAAAATACACTGTGAAAACGAAAAGTGTTAATGCTAGAATTATTTTATATATATATATATATTATATAATATTTTAGCAATGATGTTAAAGATAAGATATCATGTCTCTGAAAACTGTTAAGATTCCAATGATTTTCAAACGTGACATTAAAGATAAAATATCATGACTCTGAAAAACCTTAAAATTCCAACAATTTGCAGGCATGACATTAAAGATAAAATATTGTGTCCCTAAAAAGCCTTAAAATTCCAACAATTTTAAGCCATGATGGTAAAGATAAAATACTTATAATTGTTTTCAACCATAACATTAAAGATAAAATATCGTGACTTAGAAAAACCTTAAAATTTTGACAAATTTTCAACCATGGAATTAAAACCAAATATGACTACAAAAAAACCTTAAGTTTCCAATATATATCAACCATGGCATTATGGAAAAATTATATGACTAAAAAAAACTTTAAAAATTAACACTTGAATGAAATAGTCATTATACCAACAGTAATTTCTTTTTTAATTGCTAAAAGTAGATTATACCAACAGTAATTTCTTTTTTAATTGCTAAAAGTATATCTATTTTAAAAACTTAGCCTAAGTCAACTTGACACATTGCAATGAAAATTTAAAAATCAACCATCAAATTGACATGTGATGTAGGCAAACTTGGCCTATTGCAATTAAATCTTAAATATCAACCATGAAATGGATACGTTGTGGGGGCAGACTTGTCCATTGTAACGATAACTTTAAAATCAACTATAAAATTAACACATAATAAGATTGGATTGCTAGTTGATGATTGACACGAACCCTACAAAAAAAAATGAGTAAAAATAAAACAAACAAACAAAAACAAAAAGTTTTAAAAAACAACAACTAATAAAAATAAATAAATAAATCAAACATAATATTATATATATATATATAAAATATCTTTTGGAGAAATCATAGAAATTCAATACAAATAAATATATATGAATTAGATTATTAAAAAAAAAAATGAAATTAAATACAAACTAAAAATATTAATTATAAAATTAAAAATAATAAAATAAATTTAAGAATTCTTTTTTTTTTTTAATATATAAAATTTGTAAAAAAATTAAAATTAAATAATAGTTAATATATATATATAATATATATATATATATATATATTATATAAAATTAATTAATTAAAATTTATTTAAAAAATTATTAAAATTAAATCTAAAAAACAAAATAATAATAAAAGTAAAAAAAAAAAAATGAAAATATAATTCAAAGTTTTTTTTTTTTTTTTTAAATAAATAAAAATGAAATTAGATAATTATAAAATAAACAATTAAATACAAATGAGTTAAATTATATAAAGATAAGTTTAATTTTTTTTTTATATATATGGAAAATAAAAATTAAAATAAAATAAAAATAAAACAATTAAAAAAATATTAATAATAATAATTTAGTTAAATTGAGGCATTTGTGAGCCATATCAAGTTAACGAGAGATTTTATAATTAACTTATTTTTATGCCCTTGGTCATGCTCACTGATCCCCAGTCAAATTTAGTCGTTGGTCAATATAGTTGTTGCCTGGTCAAAAATTATAACTGTTGGAGGTTCTGCTCTGGCTATTTAACATGCATAGTTTGATCTGATTATTCAACTTGTCCTGACGATGAACCACACTCGTTGGTTCGAAACGCATCAACAAATGAAATACCATTGATTTATGCCAAAAAATATCCGTTAATAATAAATTTAATTTAATTAATTAATATATATATATAATTATTATATATATAATATATATATTATATATATATATATATATATATAATATATATATATATAATTAATATAAAATATTATTTAAATAAAACGACCCTCGGCCAAGTGGGGTCTGAGGGTCGTCCCTTCGGCCCCCACGCTGGCCGACCCTTAGGTCGCCGCCTAGAATCGACCCTCGGCTAGGCGGGGCCCTGAGGACCGCCACAAGGCAGGGTGAGCAGCCTCAAGACCAACTCGATTGATCCTCAGGATAGGGCCTCGATGACCCTCCGCCAGGCAGGGGGTTAAGGGCCCCCTCAGGTTGAAGCCGACAGCCTTAGCCCAAGGCGACCCTTAGACCCTCGGCATCCGCTTGGCTAGGCGAGGCCCATGACCCTCGGCTAGGCGGGGCCCTATGGTCGATTGATCTGGCTTGAGGTCGCTCGGCCAATGCTTAGGAGTCGAGCAGATGACCCTCAGCGAAGAAGCCTGAGCCCACTTGGTCGGGCCTTGAGGGTGCCCTTAGGCCCTCGCTTGGCTAAGCAGGGTCCTGAGGGCCGACAAATTTGGCCTAAGTCCGCTCGCCCAACCCTCAAGCACCAAGCAGATGACCCTCATCCAAGTGGCCTAAGGGCACTTGGTTGGCCCTGAGGGCCCCCACTTGGCCAAGTGTCGATTCCCTAGCATCGACCCTCAGCGAAGTGGGGTCTGAGGGTTTTCGTAGCCCTTAGGCAGCCGTCTAGCGGAGGGTTGGTTCCCGGAATCAACCCTCACTCCCCACAACCGACCCTCGGCCAGAAAGGGGCGGAGAGCCGATTATATATATTATAATAATAATAATAATAATAATAATAATAATTTATTTAGATCAATTTTAATTATATTTATTTAAATCGTTTTAATTATAAATTATAAATTTTTTTTTATTTCTTTATTTTAATTTTCTTTTTAAAATTAGTCTTAAATATATTTTTAATTTAAAATATTTAATTGTTTTTTTAATTATTAATTTTTTAATCATTATATTTTTATTGTTTATTTTTTATAATGTTTACATTTTTTTATAATGTTTATATTTTATTTTATCTTTTATGTTTTTTAACTGTTTAAGAAAAAAAATTAATGTTTTTATTTTTATTTTTAAATGTGTTTTAATAAATTTATTTATTAAAAAAAAAGTTTAGTTTTTAATTATACTTTTTTTATTATCTAGTTCACTTTTTTTTTTGTTTTTCCATTAAATAAAAAATAAAAATCTTTAATCTTCTTTTTTTTTTTTTTTTTTTTTTTTTTTTTTTTTTTTTTTCTTTTTAACAAAGTTAACACTCTCGACTGCGCGACTAGGGTTTGTGCGAGCTCCATGACCTCCCCTCGGTACCTTTGGTTCAGGCCTTCGGGACCTTGCTAGCCATGGCAGATCTACAACAACATCTTGGTGCTCGCTCCTTTAAGGATATGGTCTCTGGTTAACCGCCATACCAAGCTCCATTCTTCACAAAGTTTGCCTCCAGCCCTGCTTTCTGTATGCCACCAGGAGGAAACTCTGACAAAGAAGAAATTACTCATCCACAGCAAAACGAGCTGCCAAAAAGGAATGAAGACACAATGAAAAAGTCAACCAAGGATACTCAGGTAGACAAGAGCAAGGCCGCAGACTCGCCCTTCCCTGCTAATGTCAATCCTTCAAAACCTCAAGTGCAGCCACAGGACGAGGCGAAAAGACTACGAATAACTGCAACCCTAAAGCCAAGAAAATCTTAGAACTAGAAATCCAGGACCCCGAGGTAGCTGAATATAGAGAATACATGCAGGAACACGTAGTTATATGCAAGTTCAAAGGAATATGGCCAGCTAAAAGAGGCCTGAATTGGTGGATTCATAGCAAATGGACACCCAAAGGGGAGATCAGACTTCAGTTAGGCTCCAAAGGATTTTACATAGTCGTCTTCGACCTCCTTGAAGATAGAGACAGAATTTTTTAAGGAGGACCCTATTTCTACAACTCAGCCAGTTTATACATGAGATTCTGGAGGGAGAACTTCACACCAGAAAAAGATTATTTCACTAGGGCTCCAGTCTGGGTACGCCTCTACTCCTTACCAACTTATTATTGGGCTCCTTTAGTCTTAAAAGGAAGAGGAGACCAGCTGGGGGAGTACATCAAAATGTCTAAAGGCACCATAACACGTCACTATGTTTCCTACGCCTGAATCTGCGTATACATAGACATCTCTGGTGCTCTGCCAGAAGCAATCAAATCAATCTTCAGGGATGAAGTCTGGCTCCCAAGTATAGACTATGAGCATATACCCTTCCGATGCAAAAAGTGTCATGAGAATGGGCATCTTTTCTGTGATTGTCCTATGAATAAAACACCTCAAACGACAGAGCAAGCAAATAAACAAAAAGACAGCAAAGTTTTTACCAAAGTCATCTCGAGGAACAAGAATAACAAGAAAAAAGCTATCCCCAAGAAAAACCTATCTAAAACAGCAAGTTAGAACCAGTTCAATGTACTAAATAGTACCCAAGAGAAAATGGATCCTAACAAATTGATAGCAGATGAAGCAGGAGAGGAAGAAATGAACCCAGTAGATAGCGAACACGATAAAAGGGATACAAGTAACACCAATAGAAGGAAGGAGTAGGAGCAAGAGGATACATAAATGCAGCAAGTAGAAACAGAGGAAACTCTAGAGGAAAACGTAGTAGAGGAAGCTCTGGAGGTGGTAGACCTTGCAACAATTGCAAAGGAATGGAAACAAAAAGGAATAAATGCCATATCAGAACAACAACTACAAAATATCGAAGGAGCTTATCTCCTCCATGAAGAATTAAATCTCAAAACTCACTATCCAGTACAAGAAAGCATGGCTTCAAAAGGCATATTAGCCAATACTCCAGTAGAAGAACTCAACCTCAAAGGCTCAAGCAGAAAGTGAGGACGAAAGACCACTAGTCAGCTCCTTCAAGAACTGGGTTCCAAGCTAATCAATGTAGGAAAGGTAAAGGCTCTCGCTCTATACCCATCTCCATGTCAATGAATTACATCTCTTGGAATATTATGGGACTTAACAGTCCTGGGAAGAAACACATCTTAAAAAGGAGAATCATGTGTGATCACCCCAACATCCTTCTAGTTCAAGAAACTAAACTTGACTCAATTCACCCTCCCCTCCTTCTCAACTTGTGCTTCAAGCCTTATAGCTACTTGGCTAATACGGTTTCAAGAACGACGGAGGGCATAATGACTTTTTGGAAAAACTCTAAATTTGACCTTATGCCCTCTCTAGCCAATCACCATTCCATAACTCTAATCCTGAGAATCATAGGCACCAACGAGACCACTTGCATAACCAATATTTATGCCCCGCACAAGGTGACAAACCGTATCAAAATGCTCCAAACCTTATCCAATCTCCTTGACCCTTTGAACCACCCCCTCAAAATCATAGCTCGTGATTTTAATATGATAACTAACGAATCTAAAAATAAAGGAGGAATCTGGAAGTTAGATAATGACTCTGAGGCTTTCCTCGCCACCACTGAAAACCTCAACCTCATCGACATTCCCACTAGCAATGGCTTATCCACCTGGAATAATAGAAGAGGAGGAGACCGTTAAATAGCCTCTCGTTTAGACTGCTTCCTTCTATCTGAGACTACTTATCTTAAGTCCTGAGAAACGGAGGCAAGAATCCTTCCACAAGCAGGCTCTGATCACTGGACTATCTCTCTCAAGTTTCAAATTTCCAATGGTCCAAAAACCAAGCCTTTTAGATTTGAGGCCTTCTGGTTGGATCACCGAGATTTCATGAAAAAAATGAAACAATGGTGGACTTACTCTCCTATCAGAACTGGAAACAAAATGTTTAATTTCCAACAAAAGTTAAAACGCATCAAAGAGGAAATCAAAAAATGGAACAAAGACACATTTGGAAACATCATTACAGATTTAAAAAATTGGAACACCAATTGGAACTTCTCCAACAAAATATAATTGAAGAAGGGCTAGTGGAGAACAGTAAACAAGAAGAACAACGACTACAGCAAAGTTGGGACAAAAGATCCATTCAGGAAGAAAAGTTGTGGCAACAAAAATCTAGAATAAATTGGCTAAAATGTGGGGAAAGGAACATGACATTTTTCCATAAAATTATGATATAGCATAGGATGAACAATAGAATTCTAGCTCTGATGAATCAAGAGGGTCATCTCATTCACTCTCAAGAGGAGTTGGAAATAGAGCTCAATCACTATTTCAGCTCTCTTCTCAAAGAGCCAAGGAATGATTAGGATCAGGACATCAAAAAATCACCAATAATATCCCTAAAATCCTCACAAAGGACCATAGGAAAATGCTCCTAAGGGAAGTTTCCCTCCATGAAGTGGAGGATGTGGTCATGGGAATGCCCAATGGTAAAGTTCCAGGACCGGATGGGTTCACCATTAATTTCTACAAAGCTTGTTGGCCTATCATAAAATTGGAAGTTCATTCCTTGGTTGAGGAATACCGTATTCAGAAGTTTGTCCTTAAAGCCCTCAACTCTACTTTTCTAACTCTGATACCCAAGAAAATCTCTGCGGATTCCCAGGACAAATTTAGGCCCATATCCCTCTCCAATGTCATATACAAAATAATCTCCAAAGTTCTGACCAATTGAATCAAAGTTATCCTCCCTCTCCTCATCTCCCACCAACAGTCTCGCTATGTGGAAGGAAGACAAATCATGGATAATATCATCCTCTCTCATGAGCTTATTCATTCTCTCAAATCACAAAAAAAACTAGGTATGATGATTCAGCTAGACATGTCCAAAGCCTTTGACAAAATTAGTTGGAACTATATGAGACATGTCCTGGATGCATTTGAGTTCCATAAAGAAAGCATCAAGTGGATCATGGCTATGGTGTCGGGAGCTTTCTTCTCCATCCTCGTGAATGGATCACCTTCACAACCCTTCAATCCTTCAAGGGGTATCAGGCAAGGGGATACAATCTCTCCCTTCCTCTTTGTTATAACGGTGGAAGGTCTAGGTTGCACTATCTCTGCTGCCCTGCATGAAAATAAGCTCTCTAGTCTCCAGCCCCATGCCTCGCCCCCCTTACAACTCACCAGCAATTTGTGGATGATACCCTTCTCATGGGCCTCCCAACTATCAAGGAGGTTGCCTCTTTCACGTCCATCTTGACGGACTTCTCTATTGCTTCTGGTACCTCCATCAACCCCTTGAAATCCAATTTGTTCTTCTTTAACACTCTGCTACCCATTTGTAGGAACATCGCTAGACTCCTGACTATTCCCATTATTACTCTACCCTCCACTTACCTTGGCCTTCCCCTAACAGATAAGCCTCTCTCCCGGGCCACTGGGGAGAACCTGATTAACAAAATGGAGAAAATAATTGCCAACTTGACCTTCAGATCTCTCAATTTGGTTGGTCATCTTATCCTGGTTAAATTTGTCCGTCAGGCCACCTCGCTTTACTTGTACTCGGCTCTGGTAGCCCCAAAAAGGATTTTAAACAAAATCAGAAACCTTCAGAGGAACTTCTTATCGAGAGGTGCAGAGGTCAAATAGAAATGGGCTCTGGTTGCATGGGAAAAAATCTGCAAGCCCAAAAAAGAGAATGGCCCTGGTCTTAGTGACATAGACCTCTTCGAAAAGGCCTTGGGAGCCAAAAACTTATGGAGATGGTTTGCAAACCCCAACTCCCCTTGGGGAATCCTTTGGAGAGAAAAGTAACCCCCTCCTTAATGCAAGAGCAAATCATTAGGCTCAATGGAAACATCGTTCAGTCATCTACAATCAAGCTTGGGAGAATAGGGACATCATTCAAAGACATAGCTTATGAGAAATAGGCAGTGGGAACAAGGCACTTTTTTGGGAGGAAGTTTGGTAGCAAAGGCCTGAACCTGATCAAGATCACTATCACCAAATCAAAGCTGAAATGCAAAACAGAGGGAAGATCAAAGTCAACCAATACTGGGCAAAAAGTGAAGAAAATGGCAGATGGAGAAATTGGATGAAACAAGAGGAATGGACTCCCCACATGAACCCCCAAACTTGGTCAGACCTTTCTTCAGAATTACAAAAATGACAAGTCCTCCTTGACTTTGCTGAGGATAAACTCAGATGGAGAAAAAACTCAGCAGGACACTTCATATTAAGAGAAGCCCATAGATACATTGCAAAGCATGATCAACTCCAACCAGACCCGAAGTGGAATGCAATCTGGGATAGAAAGCACTGGCCGAAAATTTCTATCTTTCTTTCATTATTCATGCACATAGAAGTTTTAACATGGGACTATCTAAGAAGGAAAGGCTTTATTGGCCCTTCAAGATGCCCCCTCTGCCAACAAGGAGAAGAAACCCCCAATCATATGTTAAATGTGTGCCCTTCCACTTCCAATTTATGGAATTGGATTTCTTTGGTCTTCAAAAGATCTGATCGGGACCCCTCTTCTATTCAAAGTACCATCGTGAACTGGAGAACGGTCTTTTCCCCACATCCTCTGGTTAATCGCACATGGAATCTAATTCCGGGTTTGATATTTTGGGCTCTGTGGAAGGAACGCAACGCAAGAATCTTTCGTGGCTTCTCCACCCAAGAGGAATTCATTATCTCAAAGATCAAAAGCGCGCTCTAGGAAATTATGGCCTCTCTACCCACTAAGACTGTCAAAGCCCCTCCCACCTTCCTCGAAGTGAGCATTCTCTCAATGTTGGATCTCCTTCAAATCAAGGTCCGTGAAGTCACTCCCCTACCCAAGCATGAAAATAAAAATAACACTTGGCGGCCGCCAGAGTAGGGGACCTTCAAGCTCAACTACGATGGTGCAGCCAAAGGGAATCTAAGCCCGACCGTTTTTGGTGGGGTCTTCAGAAAATCTAAAGGAGAGATAATCTGGATCTATGAGGGCAATATAGGTTCAACCACAAACAATGCCGCATAACTTCATGCCCTGGAACATGGCATCACCACAACGTGTGACCTAAACCTTAGTCCTCTGATAGTTGAAGGGGACTCCACACTGGCCACCCAAATCGACAAAAAACTTCAGCAGAGCATTGACATTGAAAAAATATTGGAAAACTGGCGCCTAAACAAAAAAATACATCGGATCAAGCAGGGAATTGACAGCATGGTAGGTCGCCACTTGAAGCAATCAGAAAGAAGGAAAATAAACTTGCGGACAAACTAGTGAATGAGGGTATGGATAGTAACCTACGCCTGAAGTCTTGAACATGGCAGGAATTGGAGGAAGGGGAACTCCATCAACAATGCACAACAATCAATGACGAAGACAACTACTCTACCAAACAATATATGTTTGCGTACCTTCCATCATTACAAGGTTGATTCTCTGCTCAATTGGAAGAACAGGTGGACGACACCTGAGTACTGACTCATCCTTGGCTCACCTGATTCTAGAGCCTGCGATGCCACCTCCCCTATCTCTTGTGTGACCGCCACCTCTCAGTCACATCCTCTCTACTTTGTCATTCCTCCGCAGCCCCTCATCAGATCTTCGCATGCTTCCCCTTCCCGCACCCTCTCCCCCATTCAGGCCTCCTTCCTTCTCTCAGCTTCTATAAATTCACCGCTACCCCTTCTCCCCCTCATTCATCTCTCTGCCTTTTCCCCTCTCAATTGGTCCCTTATTCTCTGGTTCCCCCCACTCCCTAGTCCTTCTGCTTCTATCATGGCCTAAAGGAATTGCTTCACCCCTGGTCCAAGTTGGGGAGGTGCACGCAGTTGCGCTGCCTCCCACTGGCAATCCCTGGGCCTGACCCCTACCACTTGCACAGAGACATTTGCTAGGCGCGCAGCTCTGTGCTATGCGGTAGCTGTTAATTCAGAAACTCAGCAGCGAATTTAGAAGCCTAAGCAAATGTTCTCCGTAGAGAGGTCACCACGGAGGAGGTCGATGATGAATTTGCGTGGATTCCGGACCCTACTTTCACTCAGGTGTGCGAAAACCTCTACGTGCATTCTATAGAACACATGGTGGCAAATGAAGACCATAATGGGGCTTGCTATGCAGGAACAAGAAGAGCGCACCAAGGTTCTGGAAACAAAGATTGACTGGCTCACTGAGAAGTTTGTGATGTATGTAGAAGCCATCCACCACTACAGATTCATCACTCGAGACGCTCTGAATTATACTATCCTCAAGAAAAAGTCGACAATAAAGGTCCATTCAACTGCTGAAGGATCCCCGAGCATTAAGAAAGAGGACGCTGGGGCGTCCACAAGTCGTCGGATCACCACCGTGCAGTAGAAGGGAAGCTCTCAGGGGACTCCCATTCGTCTGGATGAGGATCGAGTCACCACCAACTAGAAGTGATGTCGTCAACTTCCTTCCCTGTTCTTCTTCCTTTGTGTATGTTTTTCTTCCTCCACGAAAGGCTTTATGTCACGAAGGAAATCAAAATCTGTGTGGTCAGTTGCCATAATGCTTCCTTCTCCTTTCTCGGCTTATATACTCTCAATTTTGAGAATGTTGTAAAGAGGGCTTCGCGGTTCCCACTTTTGTTCTCAGAACCAGCTTTTGCTATGACTAGCACTAGTATTTCTGTTGGGTCTTGTGTTGGATTCTTGTTCCCACACAAGCCAAATATTGTAATCTGTTAGTTTACCAAGTAACATATTTATCTTGTTTACAAAAAAAAAAATTAGTTTTGTGTTTTTTTAGAAATTTTATGGTTTTTTTTTTTGTTTTATATATAATATATATATATATATATATATAAATATATATTTTTTAAATATAATAAATTTTGGATAAAGTAATTTTTTTTGCAAAGTATTAATTAAGGATATATAAATTTATAAAAAATCCTAGCTTCAAAATATCAATGTCATTCATCATAAAAAAAACATTGCAAAAAAAAAAAACACATATTTGGAAATCTCTTAAAAAAATAAACATTTTAGGATGAAAAACAATAAGAAGAATAAGATAACTTGAACAATTGTTAAATAATCAACATTTAAAAAAAAAAAAAAAAAAAAAAATTGTTCATAGTTAGGACATGAGAAAATTTTAAGTGTCAAAAATATGCCTTAAAAAATGATGATTTTCATAATTCGCATGACAATCACAAACATTTAAAAAAAATATACACACTCAATACATTAGAAAATTTAAAGTGTCAAAAATAAACTCTCCAAAAAAAGGGGTTGATGTTGCATCAACACTTTTCAAAATTAGTATGAAAATAGTTGGCATTTAAAAAAAAAATAAAAAAATTAAGTGTTAAAAATATGCTCCATAAAAAACGGTTGATGTTGCATCAACACTTTTCAAAATCATCATGAAAATCATTAACTTTAAAAAAAAAATGTTCATAAGAAATTTTAAAGTGTCCAAAATGTGCTAAAATGGTTTATTATGAATCAACAATTTTTAGAATCGGATGATTTTTTTGCTATCTTAAAAAAATGGGTAATCGGTGATTTTCTCGTTTGATCGGTAACTATGTTAAGAACTAGAGTTTGTATGCAAATACAATGGAGGACTACGAGGATGGACCCTAACTCGATGAGTAGGGGTAGGAAGGTGTCCTAAAGGAAACAAGGGCAAAGACCACAAAGTCTCCGCGACAGACACATTAAAGGCTAAAGGGTAATGATGAAGGATGAGAGTAACAAATAAGAAGCAAACACCTAGTACAAGGGTGCCAAGTGTAAACTAATTATAATGATATGCGAATCTAATCCAAGGAAACACGTCATATCAAAAAGAAAATGACCTCTAACATAAAGGTAGTCTAAATCCTCAAACAAGTCCTGGTTCTACTATTTCAGATGGCTTTCCAAAAGACTTCTTACTTGACAGGGTTTGATCTCCACAAGCAAAGCTGTCTAGAGAAAGGTAAGGTAGAGGAGCAACTGCTTTTCCCATAGCCACTGCCTATAGGGTGTTTTCCTAAGATTGGCCACCAAGGTTACCTTTGTCCCACGGGGGTAGTCGAGTCTTGGGCTTATTGGCAGTCAATCAACAATGTTGAACCCTGGACCAACGAGTTAGGCTAGCCTCGTGGAGAGTCATGTACACTAAGACCTAGGCCTAACCTCCTCTCAAATGGGTTCCTGGCGTGCACCGACTTTGGACTGTGGGATTATGAAGGATTTTAATCTCCCTACAAGGACAACTTTCTATGTCTTGGTGTAAGTGATCGATGGGTGTTTTTTGAATCCTATCCCACTAATCCTAAACCTAACTACAAATATTTTTTTGCCCTATTGCCCAAGTGGGATTAATCTATGTGAGTTAAGTTATTATTAATGTGGAGTGTCTCAAGTCTTAGCTTGGTGGTTGTAATCATGATCACATTCACTTAGGGTGTGTGTGTGTGAAAAATGTGTCAATGGATGAGTTAATTGAGCATGTTTTGAGATGTCATTTCCACTGGAAAAAAATGCATAAATTGCAAATAATAATGAAAATGAACAGTAAAATAAACAACATACTCAATCACACAAACCCCTCCCAAACGACTATCAAGCAACAAGAAAAATAATGGAAAAATAAGCAACTCAAAGGCACAAAGTGACCAAAAGATCTAATGTCTAAAGGGATTGGGATCCTAAGGCAAAAATATGCTAAAATGATGTAGAAAAAGTAGCAAAAAACATAAAGGAAAGTGCCGAAAAATGGCAGAAAATAAGTTGCAAGAAGAAGGGTATTCAAGAACATGCTAAAGAGGGCAAGCAACACAAGTTTCTAAGGAAAACAAAGTGTCATAAAAGCTACCTAAACAAGGTTGCAAAAAGATGAAAAAACGTTGGATAAAAATTGTTGAAAATTCTGCAAACTAGACTCCTCAACTCAACCAATTTTCTCATAAATGATAAAGGTGTACTCTAAACCCTATGGTCATTTTTCCTTCCTCAAAATGAGAAAAATGCTAAGAGACTGTAGGCCTAGGGCTGACTAGGAAAAAGTGCAAAAACCCTTCCACGCACACCAACAAAACTATTGGAAAAAACTGAAAATTTCTTAAAACTAGAGGGCATAGATGTTGACTTGTTTAGTGCGCCTAGATGCAAAAAAAAGGGCTAGAAAGTGTGTTTTTGGGCACATTTAATGGTCCAAAAGTGAGTTTTGTTCTCGAAGGATCGTCTTGACAAATCTGTTGCAGACTCTGTAGTCTCTTGCGTGACTAGTACATGTGACCTGCAAAAAAGATGTGGAAACCCAACGGAAGCAAGAATTTTCTAGCAAAAGGCAAAAATCTAAAATAGAAATGAGAATCGAGAGAAAAAAGAAATTCTAAAAAATATTGAAAATCGTCGAAACAACAGTTACCAAGGTTCTGAATTGCTACACCAGTGGAGTCTGTCAGTATGAAATTTTTTTGCAAGTGCGCGAAAATCCCTTCACTTAAACTACTAGTGACATGCAATCCTAACAACAAAGGTGGTTGCTAAGTATTCTTCATATATGCAATAAAAAGATACAAATCCTGCAAAAATAAACCTACTAATATGGAGGAATATATAATAGTAAGCAATCAGATTGAAAAACCCATTGAAATGAAGATAGTTTTATTATTAATGATCAAAATTATAACACCTGGTGAGGAGAGATTATAGACTTGGGTCTATAAAACCCCCTCCATGGGATGGGCCCTTCTTGACCTAGTGCTTCAGGAATATTCAACTCTCTTTCTCAATATATGTGTGCAATGGGTAAAAGACAACAATGGGTGCTTGAACACAAGTGAGAGCTCAAATATTATGAGATGATAATGGTGACTATGGGAATGGTCATGCTGAAGAGTGAGCAGAAAACCCTCTATTTATAACAAAATATTGAGATAGATTAAAAAATAGAAAATAATAAATGTTATTGACTAAATCAAAATCTAGTTGTTGTGAATATTTTATTATATTTTCTGAGAGAGAGTAGTTATTCAAAATGGTCAAATATTTTATTTAGAAAGTGGTTAAAGTAATTAATAAATAAAAAATGATTTATTATTTATTTTATGGTGATAAAGTCAAATTTGAATTAGAAACTCCCCGATCGGGTGGAAACGGAGAAGGGCCATACAAACCAGCACGAGCCATCAATGCGGGAAATCATCAGGTGGAGGGATGCGACGTCAAGCAAGGGAGACCGCATCTCAAGGCAAAGGGAAGGCGGCATGATGAGGAACAATGGAGAAGGAAACAACGACGAATTCATGATACAACAGAGGTTAGGTGGCAATCGTCAGTTAAGAAGAGGAGTAGAACGAGCGATAGACATTCTCAGACCAAAGAAGGTGGCAAGGTGCAGGGTAAGGTGGCAGGAGTCTGAGAGACCCACTGTTCATTACCAAACGAGCAACATGGCGGAAGGTGGAAGGAGAGAGCAGCAGGTGCAGGTCGGGGGAAGAAGGAATAACAGGGGAGATATGAAACAGATGAAGGAGGAAGGAGACAACGTTGAGGAAGAAGAACCGGAAACTGGGAAAGGGAAAGGCCAGTTAAAGAGCACCTTCGAAACTGGGCAAAGTAGTAGAGACAGAACGGCGAGGCGAGGGTCCCGGAGAAGAAGCCGAGGGCGTGGTCGACCACGTCAGGGACCCCAAGGCGATTTAGAG
Source organism: Pinus taeda (assembly GCA_000404065.3). Taxonomy (NCBI): domain Eukaryota; kingdom Viridiplantae; phylum Streptophyta; class Pinopsida; order Pinales; family Pinaceae; genus Pinus; species Pinus taeda. The sequence continues at coordinate 166,333 of APFE030779545.1, read as the reverse complement.
ACTCCGGCTGGAAATCAACAGAAGAGAGGAAGACGCTCAACAGAACAAGCAGCAAGGGATGCGGAGCAGGCGTATAACATAGGGACAGATAGTGATATCAGGAGGATGATCGATGCCATGGAGTTCAGTGTCCTGGAGGAACCATCGAACCCTGAAATGGAAGAATGGAGCGCGCTGCTGCCAGACCCGGGGAATACGCTCGGACGTCTGACCCTGTATAAACGCGCCCTCCATATGTACTGGGTTATGAAGCACCTGCTAGCCAGAGCTATGGAGCAGGTAGCGGTCGAGATGGCGGAGATCACCCACGGAATGCCTGCTATGTCAAAGGAAATGAACAACCTGCAACAAATGATGCAGAACCAGAACAGTAAAATCGAAGAAATCCAGGTTTTAGTGAAGGATTTGGCTATGGCGAAGCGGGAGGACGGAGGCAAACAAGAAATCTGGTTAGATTAGCTTGTTGTAGCTGCTTCTTTTTGTTTTTTGTGATAGAATCTAGAAACCAGTCTAAAAAACTGTAGTCTTGTAGGACGTAGTCCAGTAATAGGATTACTGAATATAGTTTTAGAACTCGTTTTGGGTTGTTGGCAAGATATGTGAAACTGATAGTAAGACATTTTCAAACTATGATAATATGGTACTATGAATGCCCAACAGACCTGGTTTCCCTTCGGGGCAGGTTGAGGACATAGTTTTTTGTACAGTTTTAATATGGGTGCAAATAATAGAAGTGGAAACACCATAGCTTACAAAAAAAAATAAAAAAATTGAATTAGAAACAATCATTAAATAATGATTTAACAATTATCTCATGAGGAAAATTAGGGAATAATAAATAAATAATGTTTTATTTAATTATTCTCGTAGGGTTTTTGGATTTTAATGAGAAATAATTTAGGAAAATGGTTCACTAAATTATTTCTTATGGTGAAAGTGAGTTTCACCATGGAAAACATCATCCTACATGGTGTATTTCAATCAACCTAATAAGAAATGGCTAGGTGGACAATTTTGGGCGATAACAACAAAGAAAGTAGAGTCTTTTCAAGGAAATAATTTGGAAGGAAAACCCGATAGTCATTATTCTACAAGACACAAAAATCTTTAGAGACAAAATCAGTGAAAGAACTCGCTTATGTTTGTGAGGTTTTGAATCAATAGCACTTGATGTTGTTGGCAATGCTCGTGGCTTGATGATCTTATGGAATCCCCAAGAAGTGTCATTTATTGACTGAACTATTATGCCTTGCATTGTCTTAGGAAGATTTGAATGTGCAAGAATTAGGGAGATTGATTATATTATTGCAATCTATGGCCCCCATATCCAAGTAGAAAAACTTGATTTCCTCAAAAACATAGAAGCCACCGGAGCCATCCATCAGAAGGAACTCTGGATACTAGGCAGGGACTTTAATTTAATAAAATCCCCAAAGGAGAAAAAAGGCAGTATCTAAAGTTTGGGCTTGAAGTCTTGGCAATTTAAGGACTTATTTCAATAACTCCAAGTGACAAATGTGAAAACCATAAATGATATATTCACCTGGAATAACAGGCAAGGAGGGAAGCATGATATTACCTATAGACTAGATGAATTTATTATCTCTGAAGCATTCTTAGAAAATATATTTTTGTGGAAGCTTCAATCTTACCAAGACTAAACAAATTTATTGTCTCCGAAGCATTATTAGAGAAGGATATTTTTGTGGAAGCTTCAATCTTACCAAGTACATGCTCATATCATTGGCTCATATGATTGGAACTAGATCTTAAAATTGAACCCCGTAACCATCCTTTCAGATTTGAAAGTTTATGGATGCAAGATACATCCTTTTTAACCAAAGCTAAGGAATTATGGTCAGAAATAGATAGCTAGGGGAGGAATAACATGCATGCATTCCAACTAAAATTAAAGGTGTTTAAAACAAAGATAAAGGACTAGAATAAACCAGAGTTTGGTAATATTTTCACAAAAAATCAAGCTCTAGAATATCAAATGTAGCAAGTTCAAGAGAAAAACATCATGGAAGCATGCATAGAAGATTTGATCAAGGAAGTAGAACAACTACTCACGAAAATAGAGGAGTGTTGTAAGAAAGAAGAAGTACTATGGAAACAAAAATCCAAAATAAAGTGGTTAAAAGAAGGGAAAAAAACACAAAATTCTTCCACAAGGTGATGATCAAACATAGAGAAAACAACATCATCTTCTCTTTAACCTCTACGGATGGGGGCAAACTTGTTGCACATGCAGATTTGGAACAGGTATTGGTAAGATATTATCAGTCCCTCCTTTTGGAACCATCTCCCAGTCGTAGAACCACCATCCATAAGATAATCTAAAATATTCCTAACCTTATACAACCAAAGAAAAATGATGCCTTGTTGAGGGAAATTCATTTACTAAAGTAGAGGAAGGCATAATGTTTATGCCTAATAATAAAGGTCTTGGGCTAATGGATTTACCATTGACTTCTTCCAAGCTTGTTGTTCATTCATAGGCCCTGAAATTCACTCACTCGTTGAAGAATCCTAGATCTCCTGATTTATTTTGCAAGGCCTCATGACACCCTCTTCACTTTGATCCCAAAAACTAACAAAGCCAAGGCAACCATCAATTTATGATTGATTTCCCTTTGTAATGCCAACTATAAATTCATATATACGACCATAACTAATTGCCTCAAACCCATTTTTAGCTCTATCATATCCCCTAGACAAGCATGATTTGTGGAAGGCAGACAGATCTTGGATGAAATCATAGTGGCTCATGAAACAAAACACTCTTTGTAAAAAAAAAGGGTTAGGATAATGATTAAGCTTGATTTGTCTAAAACTTATGATGGACTAAATTGGGATTATCTCCTTTAGATTCTTTGGGCTTATGGCCTCTCATAACATTACAACGAATGTATCAACTCTTTGATCTCGACTCCCTTCTTCTCAATTCTCATGTATGGCTTCTTGACCTCCACATTCAACTCTAGTGGGATTCTCTAAGGGTATCTCTTGTCCCCATTCTAGTGGCAAAGGGTCTATGACAGTCTCTTGAATAACCAATAAATCAAGGCAAACTCAAAGTATTTTGCTTATATGGAGAGGATCCTCCCATTACACATCAATAATTCATAGATGACATGATCTTGTTTAGAGCACCAATGGATAGAGAAGCCAATGCTTTGAAACAACTCCTCAATGATTTCATGGACACATCAAGTACCTCTATCGATGTTGAAAAAACTCATTCTTTTTAATACTAATGTGGTTGTGAAACGCCACTTGGCTCTAATATTGGGATTCCAAATCAGTACCCCACCAACCAAATACCTAGGTGCCCCTCTAGTTGAAAGCTCATTACAAACAACCCACTAGTAGGACAACCTGCAACAAATTTCACAAAATCTCAATAGCTCAACCTTCCAGTTGTTAAACCCGATTGACCTATTCATGCTTTTGAAATCAATATTACATTCACCTCCCTCATACTAGCTCTTAGTGATGGTAGCCCCCAAAGTGATTCTCAAATTAATCAAGAATATTTATAGAACCTGCAATTTGAGGTCATGATATGAATATAAGGGAGTTGATAAGGGATATTATACTAGAAAGAATTTTGTAATTGGCCCTCAAAGGGTTGTTGCTAGATGGAAAGACTATTTTATAAAATAAAATAAAAAATCCCACAAGTTATTTACAAGGTAGGATGGCACCTCTAATGACCTTTTTACACCTCTAGCATGCCTATTACTTGGAGTTATTTAGTTCTCCTCGTATATAAAGTTTTAGAAGGATGTATTGCAACTTATGATTCAATACAAATAAGGAAAAAAAATGGGGGTTATTAGACCATAAATTTGCTTTGAGTAAGGCCTTTGCAAGATACAATGAACCAAAGTTTCGTAATGCAGAGACCTAGTCACAATTCATTTAAGGCTTCTCTTCCTAGAAGTAATCTCAAACAGGAGTAATATGGAATAAGGGAGAAAAAGGAGCAATAACATTAGAAAAGTGTTTATATTTCATACATAGACTAACCATTCCCAACATTGTTTACCATGCCTTGGATCCGATTTTTGTTGGGATTGATTTCGTATAAGGCTTTTCTGCGTTGACCCATGGTTTTGAGTGTCCCTATTGGTTGATCCTCAATGCTCAAGAGTGGATCTTATCATGGTTTTCATCTTCATAGCACTTTGACTTGTGTCCCTTATTTCTAATTATATGTCTTCCTCTCTTTCACCTTATATGGATGTGATGGAATTTAGTGAAATATGTCCCTTTGGTTCTTAAGTTTAATATTGTGAACCAATCATTATGGTAGATTGGGACTCTAATATAAAAATGTCAATTTTGAACAATACTATCATTCAGCGTCCTCTTTCTTTCTAGGTTATTTTTCAACAAGTTATGCAGGGGGGACAAAAGTGTCTATAAGAAGGGAAAGTGACAACACATTTTTATTGGCAAAGGTTCCTTCAACTCATCTTTGATATCTTGAACCCATCGTTCCCTCGGAAATGGGTGTGCTAGTTTGTTTATGAAGAAAGTCGATTTGCTGATGAGATTGAGCACTAGATCGATAACCATTTTGAAGGCTAGTGCCATATATTATGGGAAATCTGGAGAGGGAACCCTCCCATCTACTAATTCAAATAATTTCCAAACCTACGATTGAGAAACTCCAATGGCGAAAAAAAAAAGAAGAAGAAAAAGACCTCGAAATTTCAAATCCCTCATTATTCACATGACTAATCTCAATGAAATTGGTGAAGGAACTTGTGAACATGTACGCAAGATTGTCATAGGACTAGCAACAAATCTAGATTTATCATTGGACAAGAAGAAAGTCGGCCACAAGTGCAAGAGAGTAGAGTTGAAACTGCATGTCTAAAGCTTTTTGTTTTTTGTTTTGTTTTGTGTTTTTTTTTTGCCTTTTGTTTTTTGCTTTTTGTTTTTTGTTTTGTTTTTGGTGGTCACAATGAGATTGGGATTTGTGTCCTTATGGACCTAGTAGGAAGCAATGCCATTGATATGGTCCTTTCCATGAGGAGTAAGATTGTACTTGAAACCACAATGGATGTCGTAGCCAAAGATGATATCTTTGAGCAGTATTGGGATTGTGTTTTTAGCCCAAAGTGAAGGCTACAAAGAGGATATTTTGACAATGTTCTATTTTATCACGAGAAGTCTACAATGGTGAAGAATTTATTTTTCCATGCAAAAGAGAGCATCCAAGTTTATAGAGTGGCCTAACTCAGCCTTTAATATTAACTCATGGCTAGAAGAAAATTTTGAATGTGATTTATTTTATTCATGTTAACTCATGTTGATTTAGGGTCCACCATACCATATATCATCAAATGCACAAATGAGTAAATTCATCAACCTCCATTGTCATTCTTACAACCTTCTCAAATAATTCTCTCAACAGAACAACAAAAATTGCAGTGGAACCCATGAGGACAAATTTTGGTATTTGATTATAAGACTCCTAAGTTATGGCAATGGTGTCACCCTTAAATATTGGTGCCACTAAGTTTTGTTCTCACTATGAGAGAGAAGCGCCAACTTCGAACTTTGATATGCACCATGCTCATTGTATATGGAACTTAGAACACTACATAATTTGTGGACATATGATTTCAAAAGGCCATCTTATTCACAATGTGGTGAACCAATAAAATGTGAGTTATTAGTGATCCATGAACGCAAAAGTATCTTCAGGGAATTGTTACATGTGGTTGTTGCAAGTTCCCACTACTAGTTATAGTTCTTGATAAACATCTAGCCATTTAGGAGAATCGAACAAAGTATTGGAATCCCCATGGAAAGTACATGAGAAGAATATGAAAATGTGCCAAAGATTGAGCAGAATGACATGGAGAAATCTAAAAGATAAATTGTTACCCCCCAAAGTCATAAGAAGAAGGAGAAGGATATTGAAGGGCAAGAAGCATCATTGATCTGAATTATCTACCTCTCATGTTTTAAATAATGATTTTAAGGTTATGACATCATTTAAAGTTGGAGAATGTATGAGAAAAGTTGCAAACAAGACTACTCCCCCACCTTCAGGTACAAAAAGCATGGATGGAATTGGTTGGTAGAATCCTTGGGAATATGTTACCAACTTAACTATAAAAACCGGTAAGACCGTTTTCGGTTCGTCTTCCAGTAAGCAGTGTGGCACAAACCCTATTGGAGAAATCAGTTCTATCGATAAACTATCGTGTGAGCTTCTTGTTGCATTCAAAACAATTTTTATTGCATAATAAACATTCTGTATTGGAAAATGACATTCTCGGATCAACAACCATTAGTTTTAGGCAGTTTCCCTGTAGCCTCCCAAGTTGTTGCATGTTGTTTAACAACGTGCATTCTTTCAAAAGGTTGGAAACTAAAGATGCTTCCTAGTGTTGAGAAATGGTGAATCTTGTTTATGTTCTTATTGATGATAAAGGTGAAGTGTCACAACATGGGACAAGTAAGGATCAATATACCGAGGAGCAAGTGGTTGTTTAACTAGGCACCATGAGAAATATATTTTTTAAGTGTTGAGAAACGAGGTAGGGGTAGTTCAAAACTTTTGGCAAATGTTGCAGGATCTTGTTGAAGGTTTGAGGTAGATCCTTTTGCAGGAGTACATGTAAATGCTTTTATGTGGGGGAGATGTTGGGCTCCTATTTTGTCATATTTTTCAACACCTAATTTGACCTTTTATCCCTCATGTTTTACACTCATAACCACATATCGCGTATGTTATTATGCACCGCTAACCCTTTGAACCCAAAATCCTTTTGACACACATATCGAGGTAAAATTTGCTAATTTGTATTAATTCCTAAGCCTCTAATGAATAAATTGAGCTTTAAGTTGATTTTGCAAATGACAAATTGTTTAGCCCAATTCTCGTACAAGTAGTTTAGTTCCAGTACCTGATCATGGTTAGTACATTTGTGCCTTTCTAGAAGAAATTCTGCCACATGAGTTCTGAAGGAAAAACTATTAAAATAATTATAGGTTGGTCATATTGCGCCGAGTTTGTACATGAGAAGCTCCAACTCTAAAACAAAGTTAGGTCAAATGTAACACCCTCCTCCCACATCTACCCAAGTAACTAGCCAACCAAGGTAAAACATGAGACAAGAGGCTACTATGATTGGATTCAGCCTCCTATGTGACCTTCAGGAAGTGGAATCAACGAAACATCACACACAGTCATCCAACATCGGCTTCAGAATCCTTGGGAGACAATTCAGCCACTCAGACAGCCTGTCCCTAGTTCCCACTAATGTTCTGGACATCTTAGACCTCAATCGGTCCCATGCTATGGGAAAGAGAGCATCCAAAAACCCAAAGTCACTTTCACAGTCTTGCCTGCTAGTGACCAGAGACTAAAATTGCCAATTCTGTGCCAGTGACCCTGGGATTTAAGCCACTTTTTCGGGCCCAGAGCCCAGGTCACTACGCAAAATGGAGTGATATCTTAAAATCGGTAAAAGTATAGGGAAACAATGATGCCAAAGCAATAAGTTGAACAATACCTTAACTAGACCCCTAGTAGCCATGATAGACATTTTGTCAAACATATCATTAACATGTAACTTACAGGTATAAACAGTAGAACTAAGTGTAGGGATCTCATACTTACCTGAGAATAGTTATGAACCATTGTTCTCTCATGTCATTTGTTGCATTATCATCTATTAGGTCATAGGCACATTATCCATTGATTTACAAGTAAAAACATGCTAAGATCCATACATGGTTGCTGTCATAAAACTATAACCAACATAATAGGAACAAAAATATCATAAACATATCAGCCATAAAATCCACATATACATCAGTACATTTACACATAAAATGAAGGGAATGAATTTCTCATTAATGAATGCAATAAACCAACTAGAGATGGGACTACCACGTTCCACCCAACCATAGATTGTCTAAGCCAAGCATCTCTTCAGCCAATCACCCTCGTGCCAGATTCCAAGCATGAATGTGGGACTCATAGAACACACCAAAAACACCAACAAGCATGTATTCCACCGAAGTTCTCTGCCTACACCATGAGGAATTTGAGTTCCTCCTAGTCTCTCAAGATTTACCGCAATCCACAGACCGATCCATGGATCAATAAGCCCTACATCGAGACATACTCTCCAGGCTTTATCGTACATCCCATCTTGGGACTACTAGGCCCAACGGAAGGAAAATCCACCTCTTCTCTTTATCGTATATCTCGTCATTCATCAGCAAGGATTCCTAGGCCCACCAAGGCACACAACCTGGCTTTACCGCAACCCACAGTCTAGTTCATGGGTTACTAGGCCAGTGGCTTTACCTTGATCCATAGTCTTGTTCAGGGACCACTAGGCCATATGTTTGTTAGTTCAGAGATCCACCCCACTCAACTTCGAATCTAATCTGACCATCCCACATTAACCGAATGTGAGAACCCATCTCATCAAAGCTATCAGGAAATGGAAAGGCTAGGCTGAAGAACATTTTCACACCTAGAAAAACCCATGCCATCATAGAAAAGAACCACATGCAATCCCATGCATGCCAAATATAGCAAGGAAAATAAACGTGCAAGTCAATACCTGCAATGAAACCTATTGTATCTGCTTGATCATGCCTTTCCCTACTTGATCTTTGCTTCCTCTTTCCTTCTTCGCCTTTCTTGCTCCAATGCCAAAGTGCTCCAAGAAACTCTAAGTGTCCAAGAGAGAGAGAGAGAGAGAATAATGAGAGAGCTCCAAGACTTAACTAAAAAAAGGTTACCAACCTATCCTCAAAATCATTTTTATCAATGAGGCCTCTATTTTCTTCGTTTTCCATTATTTTCCTTCATTTCCTCTTCACATGCAACATGTGACCTTTCACCTCCTTTTTCTCCTAATTGCCATTTTTTCATAAATAATTGTGCCAAAAATGTTATTTTGCCTTTCCAAAGCCTTAGCCATTGCCTTTTCCAATTTCCTTAGCCATATACAGCCAAATGAACACCCCCTAGGATGTCTTGCCCAACATTCAACTCGGAATAAGTGTCCCATCGATTGTGGTTATTGTTTTTAACTTTTATTACATGGAATTTTCACCAGGGTATTGACCTTGAAGCCAAACTTTAAACCAAATGGAAATTTTAGAGAGGGAGTTAAACCAAATGGATATTTTAAGAAAATAAGACTAATCAGCACAATAATTGTATACTTAAATTTAATGTCGGTTGTACATCTCAAACATCTATTTATTGATATGAAGGATAGACTAGTCTTCAGTGAATCTTTCACATCCTGATGACGAACCACCGTTGATGGTTCGAAACGTCGAGATACTAACCCATTACGGAAGGGATATAATGAAAAGAGCTCACATATTTGAACGGTACAGACTGCTCCTAATGAAAAAGAAGACTGATCTTATTTTCTTAAAAAGATGCAAAGATTCATCGATTATTCCAACGTTTGCTAAAATTAATAAGCACAATAATCGTATACTTAATGTCGGTTGTGCATCTCAAACATCTATTTATTGATATGAAGGACAGACCAGTGTTCCATAAATCTTTCTCATCCTGATGATGAACCACCATTGATGGTTTGAAACGTCGATCACAACTACAAACCTAATGCGAGATGAATCTGGAAGAATATGTGCACAAACTTGAAGATCGCAGAAACCTAAAATCTGAGATACTAACCCATTACGGAAGGGATATAATGAAAAGAGTTCACATATTTGAACAGTATAGACTGCTCCTAATGAAAAAGAAGACTGATCTTATTTTCTTAAAAAGATGCAGAGATTCATCGATTATTCCAACATTTGCTAAAATTAACCAACACAATAATCGTATACTTAAAGTTAATGTCGGATGTGCATCTCAAACATCTATTTATTGATATGAAGGATAGACTAGTATTCCATAAATCTTTCTCATCCTGATGATGAACCACCGTTGATGGTTCGAAATGTCAATCACAACTACAAACCTAATGTGAGATGAATCCGGAAGATGTACACAAACCTGAAGATCGCAGAAACCTAAAATCTGAGATACTAACCCATTATGGAAGGGATAATGAAAAGAGTTTGCGTATTTGAACGGTACAAATTGCTCCTAATGAAAAAGAAGACTGGTCTTATTTTCTTAAAAAGATGCAGAGATTCATCGATTATTCAGACATTTCCTAAAATTAACCAGCACAATAATCGTATCTTAAAGTTAATGTCGGTTGTGCATCTCAAACATCTATTTATTGATATGAAGGATAGACCAGTATTCCATAAATCTTTCTCATATTGATGATGAACCACCATTGATGGTTTGAAACGTTGATCACAACTACAAACTTAATGCGAGATGAATCTGGAAGAAGATGTACATAAACCTGAAGATCGTAGAAACCCAAAATCTGAGATACTAACCCATTACGGAAGGGATATAATGAAAAGAGTTCGCATATTTGAACGATACAAACTGCTCCTAATGAAAAAGAAGATTGATCTTATTTTCTTAAAAAGATGCAGAGATTCATTGATTATTCCGACGTTTGCTAAAATTAACCAGCACAATAATCGTATACTTAAAGTTAATGCCAACTGTGCATCTCAAACATCTATTTATTGATATGAAGGATAGACCATTCTTCCATAAATCTTTCTCATCCTAATGATGAACCACCGTTGATGGTTCGAAATGTGATCACAACTACAAACCTAATGCGAGATGAATCTGGAAGAAGATGTACACAATACATCAGAGTTTTTAGACAAACAACTTTGGGCACATTTTTTGAGGATACAAGAGAAAATTTCAAAAAATTGTGACTTGGGTTTTGTTCCTCGTATGGAACTTCATGACACAATGGGTTTTTTTTCCAAAGTACTGAACAATTTAGAGATGTCCATGGTTCTTTAACACCAATTTGGCCAAAATGCATAATTAAGCCCATCTTTGTAAACAATGCCCATTTGAGCAAAATGCCAGATTAGAGATCAAGACAACAAGGGGAGATGAATCCCAACTACCTTGAATAATAGAAACCATTTGTTAACATGTATTTGTATTTTTGGGAAGTAAGAGATCCAATTTGTTTTGAGTGTCATTGTTTTACTATCTTGAATGTATTTCATAGTTAGGAAAATTTGAGATTGGGGGATTGGTTTTGTTCCATGTAATGCTTTGTTTGAATGAATACTTAGACTCATAATAGAGTCAGGAGTTGTTGATCATTCATTCTGTAATAGATTTTGGATGGGTAGTTGATAGGAGATTTATTGTGGCAACAAGGTTATGTGTTGCCCTTTTGTAATCAAAGTTGGTTTATCATCAGTGAATGTTGTTTGTTCCTAATCTTTGTTGTGTCGTCTCAATATGATTTGAGTGTTCTTGGAAGCATTAACCAGGCTAAGAAGGATCCCTCAATCTTGTGTGATGATCTGCCTCTTTATTTTGCTAGTTTAGTTCATGTTATTTAATTTGCCTTTATTGTTGCTACATTACTTTATGTTCTAATGCCTCGCCTTTAATCTCAACATTTGATTCCAAGGAACTAAGAATAACAACTAGATTCCTTACTTTCTTGTTATTGGTTGCATGAACGTCGTCCGAAAGAAGAGAAAGATTGCAGTCGAGGTCGTGCCAAGCGGTTTGAGACAAGGATTGGCCAGATGAATTTTGGTTTCAATGTGTTTTTATTGACCTTTAGTTTTTCTTCATAAATATGTAATTTAATTGCAATTTTCAGCAGTAGTCGCGAGAATTAGGTTAGATTAGGGTATATTAGGATATAATAGGGTTTTGATCTCGCATATACTTTTCTTGTATCTCCAAGTATTATGATCTCGGTTTGATAATTAAATGCTGGTAATATAATACATATATTTTTCCCAACATAATGCTTGACAACAACTACTGAAGTTGGAATCCCAAGAAGAGTTCACGAAGCTTGCAAATCTCATCGCTGCTCAAAACTGCAGCATTGTCTATGATTTATAGAAACCATCTTCTAACCCCTCATAATGGAGAAATTGGAAATAAAGGGAGGGTTGATAAACTCCGCTAGCTTTGGACCGCTAGACAAAGCTCAACTAGGAATTGCAAAACTGCAAATAATTATAACAAACAACCCAGATAAGCTCCACTGGGGATACCAAACAAAAGGAGTGTTCCCAATCAAAGAAGCCTACTCACTAATAACTAGGCATAACTCCCTCTCTAAAATGTCCATTTGTTTTAAAGTTTGTCTTCAAGGTCATTTTCCAAAAGTGGCACAATTCCTTTGGATGATAGTCATGTGTCATGCGCTCTTCTAGGACAAAATAAGAAGAAATGGATTTGAGGGTTCGTCAATATGCTTACTTTGCAAAAATTAGGAGGAAGACCTGGAGCACCTACTTAATTCTTGTCCCTTCTTTGGAAATTTATGGGATTGGGTTTTGATACTATTTGGGCATTCTGACCAGAATTTTACCAACCTCGTAGACACTATTGATCAATGGAGACTAAGAATCTTCAACAATCTTGTCCTAAACAAAGCATGGATCCTAGTGCTAGAAGTGCTAGAATTTCTCTTGTGGCTCATATGGAAATAACACAACAAGAGTATTTTCAAGTAAGTAGAGTCTTCAGAAAACATGATTTGGAAAATTATAATACATAACCTTTGAGAAACAATTCTCTCATCTTCTTGGGTGCATCTTGATTGGGATGTAAACCCACATGAGGAAGTTATTCTTACCAAACTCAAGTTATCCCTAGATATAAGTATTGCAATAAGACTCACCCTGCCTCATACTAGAGTTGACTCACCTATAATCTTCACCCGTTTCCTAACAAGGTTTATCAAGCTAAATTTTGATGGAGCTTTGAAAGGAAATTCGAGCTTGGTTAGCTTTGGAGTATTTTCAGATATAACAATGGCCAAGCTTGCTTTACTTGTCAACCACCCTTCCTGAAATCCAAGATGAAATTCGGAAACTTGAAGCCTGGGTTGCAAGTTACCTGAATGCCCATTTCAAATCAGAAATTTAGACGGAAGTCTTTGACCGGGTTCCAAATCTTGGCCTTACTAGAGGTAGTAGAAACCAATTTTTCCATTCCATCACTCTAAATTGGCAAATGAAGACAATGTTGGGATGTGTCATCAAAGAAGAACAAGATGATCATAATGAAATCATAGCTTGCCTCAATGACTTCGAACAGATTCAAAATCTAGTGCTCTTGTCTTGTCGACTTGGATGCTTGGCTACCTCACATTGATAGGCATCTAAATGTGGGAGACACTCTCCAACAAGACCAAGCACATAGGATCCAACCCTTGCTTCTTCTTTTGAGGACTAATGCATGCCTAGGTCCCCTGTCATTTCATATTTATGTTTAACGAAATTTATTTTACTTTCTCAAGTGTTTCACAATTGTGGTTTGTTAGCTACATCTAGTTGAATGTTTGCAAGTTTTATGATAACTTTGCTAAACATTTGTTTTGGCATAACAATACAAAGACAATATGTTAATTTTGATAGACAAAATAATGTTGTATCACTTATATATTTATATATATATTTTAACACAAAAAATAAATATATATATATATATATATATATATATATATAGACACACGGTCTTCTGGCTACATTATTTTTTATATACTTCTTAAACACTGCTACAAAATAATGTTCAATTACTACTAATTTTCCTTTTGGATTCTCATTCGAACTAAAGATTTAACCCTCATCAAAAGTCTATTATCGATTATGTATATAATTATATATTATCGTTTATGTGTGAAACGATTCATTTAGTAAGATGATATGAAAGAATTACTCTAACATCTATAACATTGACAACAAGTACGTACTTCCAGAGCAAGACTCACATGAACAACCAATGAAATATTTTAAATAAAAATATTTGTGGTACGCCCATGTACATTTTGCCATCAATAACTGTTATTTTTAATAACTATAATAATTATTATTATCATTTTTGAAACTAAAAATAGACTAATTGATTCTTTTAAAATAACTTACAATTATCATAAGACATATGTAAAGCATATATAGAATTAATTATAACAATATATTAATTTATTTCTACTAGAATATACAAAATACAATATAAAAATGAAGAGTCCTAAAAATATTATATATTTGAAAACAATATATTTTTCAGTTTACTTATTTATTTTCCTTTTATATAAAAAATGTATTTTTATTTTCATTTACATATTTATTTTAAGTGAGACACTTTTCATAGATATAATAGTATAGGAGTGTGAGTTATGTGCTTTGCTATAAATGTGTTATATATTGAATTTTTAAATTTATAAAATTAATATACACATTATTTGAAATTATTTTTATTAAAAAATGGCAAATTTTATAAATTGAATTATGAATGCTTCTTCATTCACATTTCAATTTAACATTCGTAGAAACAAAAAAAAAAATCAAAGTATATTTTTAAAAATTTAAAATTGATATATTAAGAATTTTAATAATAATTTTAAATTTTAAATAAATAAATATAAAAAATTTACTTGAAGACTTCTTTTTTTTTTGGTAAGTTGAAGATCTTCTATTAATCAAAAAGCATAAACAAAGATGTCAAAATGCATGTGGTCTCACCTCAATCAGGTTTGTTGACCAATGTTATAACCATGCAACATACAGAAAGAAAAATGCCTAGTTGAGAGGTCCATAGCCTTAAAGGCTTAACACATCATAAAACAAAAAGAACTAGAAAGACATCAGTTGCCATAATCAGTCATTAGAGGTGATTGAAGCAGGATTATCTGGCCCCACTCATGGAGGAGGAAGAGGGCAATACATGTAGTTGACATGATGCTCAAAGTGTGCAAGTCAAGCTTCCAGCTTTTCGACTTTCTTCGTCAGCATATTTTTCCCACACTAGACAATTACGATCTTTTATGAACATGGCATTGGAAGTAGTGGATTTGCTCCAACTTGGCCATAATTGCCTCATGCTCCTCCCTATGGGCTCTATTGTGAGATTCCAACAGGTCAATGACATATTGGACCAACGCCTCAAGAGTCATGGAACACCTGGTATGCCTGGAAGGAGCATCACCAGCTAAACCCACAAACCCTGGATGTTGCTCCATCCTCGTGAGGCCATGGCTTGGTCGCAACTCGATCCTCTGCGTCTTCCAACAACACCACAACCACTCTGAATTAACACTATGCTGGCTCTGCCCACCGTGGAACTGACCGAGGACCTACGCCCTCCACGAGCTCCATGACTCCCATGCCCTAACACCACATAATGAACCAACACCCCGTATTTTGCTGCCACCACCCGCATTTACTATGCCACCTTGAACGCCTTCCTGAACAATTAACCCTTCCCTAAGGAGCGACACTTCTACCTTGCCTGAACCAGGGCACGCAAGGAATGCGAGCTTGCCTTCATGCTAAAGTGAAGCCCAAACCTGAAAGTCTATCCCCAATCCGCACCAAAGACCACCAAAATAAACCAAGTAACATGCATCCAGAGACTACACACTTAATCAATCGGCCACCCTCCACTAGATGCCCAACAATCCACACAACATACAATGAAGGAAAGGGAATTCGATGCTGCAGATCACCCCACCTTAAATTCACCACTAGAAAATATCGAACCAGGCTTTAGCATGTAGACGAACCCTCGCCTAGAGAGGCCAGAGGGTGACCTTTGAACTGCGCGCAAGAGCAGTTAGGAAAGCAGGCTCCCAAAGTCATGATTGATGTTAGAGCCATAGGGCTATGTCGAAAGGAGGTCTTTTATCAGTGACCCCAAAAGGGAAGAGCTAAGGGATGCCTATAACAGAAAGCCAACACCACCCTAGCACCAATTCCGCCACTCAAATGAAACCAACATCACCAGAAGTCTAGGTGTCAATTAACAAGGAACATACTCCATATACAAATGACCAAAGAAGCACCATCCATAAGGCTAAGGTGAGAAACCAGCTAGACCTAGAGCAACTAGGCCCAAAACCAACTAAAACCTCAAACAACATGCCCTCCGACTTAGGAAGAAGAGGGAAAGTTTCACCAAGTGCAATAAGCAATGGAAAATTACCGAATTGAGCCAGCAGGAGGAGTGATAGATAGACGATCACGACTTGGAGATATAGGAACACAGAGGAATTCACATCTCTCAGAGAGACAAAAAACAACTAGATAACTGCGTGCACTAAGCTACTTAACCAAATAAGCGTAAATGCCATTGAACCTCGTGACAATACAATCCGTTGCACAAAGACGAAGGAGGATGTTTCACACATACGAGCTCAGGGTTATTAGCTATCGCGTGGTGAGGGGCTATAAGCTTGCCCTTCTCCGCTTTAACCAAGGGTTAAATGCCATTCTTCACGTGAAGAGTGGATCCTGTACTTTGGCACCCCCATCGGGGATACTTGAAGAATTTTTCAAAGTATATTTTTGAATTTTTAAATTGATATTATTAAGAATTTTAATAACAATTTTAAATTTTAAATAAATAAATATAAATAATTTACTTGCTATCATTCTCTTCCATGGTATATATATAATCTTTACTTACCCTAAAATGCTTAATTACATTAAAAAAATAATCATATCATTCATTTTACAATTTATTATAATTAGGAACACTTCTTACAACACAATTATGACATCAAAATATTTTTTATTTTTAAACTAAACAGCATAGACATTAACTATATAACCTTGTTTCATAAATAAACTTTAAATAAAAATATTAAATATAATATTAAATAAAATCCAGAAATTAAAACATAAACATGATTTTTATAAGAATAGAAGAATAAACAATAAAAAAAGCAAGTATTGTTTTGTTTTATTAAATATTAAATACATAAACAAAGAAGGCTGAAACAGTAATATTATTTTTATTTTATTAAATATTAAGTACATAAAACAAAGAAGGCTGAAACATGTAATATTATATACATTAGTGAATTTATAAATAAAATATTGTTTTATTTATATTAAATAAGAATTTAAAAGAATAATTATAAAATTAAAAAGCATAAAATATTTAAGGTTTTTTTAGCTTTGAATTTCATAATATACATAATACTCTATCACATAATTACTTTTCATTTATCTAATTTTTCTTTATACATATCTTAATTCCGGATTTACCAAGTGTCCATAAAAACCTTTTTGGGGTTTGATAGATTTAGAGTTAACATGGATTTAAGTTAGTTTAATTCCCCTTTAAATAAGCTATATTCCACATGGATACCATGGGTTCTCATACCATAGGTCAATACATGAGTAAATACCATGAAATTATTTTTATTTTAACATTTTTTATTTTTTTTTGGTCGAGTAAAAATGTTTTCACATTATTAATTTTATTTTTATTTTTTATTTATCTGAGTCAAAATGTTTAGAGGACGGGACATGACAAGATATTACAACATCTCTTCCATGTTGGTTGGAGCACATCTCGACAATAATTGAAAAAGAAATGAATTCTAACTTATGAAATTTATGAATGAGTAATTTTAATACATATTAATGTCTATATTGATATTTATACGTAATTATGTTTCTTTTTACAACTCCGTATAAAAATATGCTTGATATTAAATAAATCAAATTTTTCTTTTTTGTAAGCTTGGTAGGATCTTTTCATTCATTTTCTCACAAAATACAGGTTACAACTAGAAACCAAATTGTTAGGTGGCCTCAACTTGCCCAGAGGGAAACCAGATCTCTTGGCCACCTAACAACATTATATGCCATTCAAAAACATAGTAATTTAAGCCTGACAAGCAGTGCTAAATATGTCTGAGTATCCTTAAACTTCTTATACTCTAGATAACATAAAGCAAAATTTAAAGTATGTAGCTTCATCTTTTAACAAAATTCCAAAACATAAATTAAACCATCATGCTACTAGTCATTAGAGGAATCCACAAGGGTTGAATCCTTCACACTTGAACCTAGAAGCTCAACTTGCAAGATACGTGGAATGTGCTTTTCGATGTGACTATTGTTGAAGTTGAAACTGGATTAGTTGAAATTCCTTATGGAATTTCTGTTAAGTGTGAAGCCAAATTCATGAATCACATGCAGGATTCTAGATTAACAATGTAAACTTTGAAACTGGAACTGATATTGTTACCCGTTTTGTAAAGATAGCAAAAAAGTGACCCGATTTTGAAAAGGGTGATGCAAAACACACATGCTTTTTTTAGAGCATAGTTTTTGGCACTTTAATTTTTTTATTTTTATTTTTTGTTATGTACATTGCATTTTAGAATGGTAGTGATCTTCACGCTGATTTTAAAAAGTGGTTATTCTGTATCAGATCCTTTTTTAAAAGACCTATTTTTTGACTTTAAATTTTCTAATGTATGAAATGTAAATAATTATTTTGTATTTTTAATAATTCTGGAAGTGGTATACTTCTTCATTTTTTTTTTTTTTTTTTTTTTTTTTTTTTTTTTTTTTTTTTTTTTTTTTTTTTTTTTTTTTTTTTGTAGTAAGGTTTTATTGTTTTGAATATTTAAAGAAGAATGTCGATATTTTGCATTTTTCAATATTCTACATATTTATACATCGTTAATTAAATTTCAATCCACAAGAAATAATTGTCTCTAAAAACAAAATAATATAAAATATATATATATATATAAAAGACAAAAATAAAAAATGTTGAAAAAAAAAAAAAAAAAACAAAATTAAAATATAAATATTATATATATATAAGTAAAAAAAATAAAAAGTAATAATAATAATATTAAAACAAACTAGTTAAGACAATACATGATCTTGCGTGCGCTCCTGCTTTGCAATAGCCGACTGCTCCAGCGCGTCCCAGGCCTCTGCGCCCAACCGTCCGCCCAGCCTCATCAATGGAGGCCAGCGGGGACCCTGATTCCCCTCCTTCGCCGCCTATAGAGGTGTTAGCCTTCAGATCAATTATTGATGTTGGTCCAAAGCGCCCACCCTTAGCCTCTCAACAGAAGTTCGTAAAGAAACTGGACACGATTCCATCAGTAGCCCTTCCAGAAGAAGAAACTTGTAAAGTTGCATTGAACCTGGCGGAGAGAGGCCTTATAGGTCAGTTCATTGGCCTCTGGCCATCTCCCAAGTCGGTGGATGAATGGACCCAAAGGAACTGGAAGCCCCTGATCAAAGAAGGAGTTAAAAGTTATTTTGTAGGCAAAGGTTTCTTTGTGTTTGTCTTTGAAAACCCATATGACATAGGTTTAATCTTTAGAAATGGACCGTATTTCATGAGGCCCCAGGGTCTTTACCTGAGCAAATGGTCCCCTGATTTCGATCCCACCCAGGACATTCCCTCTGATGTCCCAGTCTGGGTCAGGCATCCACATCTGCCTCTTCATTGCTGGAACCAAAAATCCCTACAGATCATAGGTAACGCTCTGGGAAAATACATAGATCAAGCAGCGAGAAAAGACTAGTACTCATGCGCTCGTATCTGTGTAGAAGTGGACCTAGAAGAGGGGTTACTGGAAGCTATCAAACTCACTGTAGCTGGGTGGACACATGTCCAGGATTTGGACTACGAACAGTTACCCTTTAAATGCAGACATTGCCATGGCCATGGCCACTTTGCAAAGAACTATAAAAAGAAAGCAGATGAGCAAGCAGACAAACAGAATGGGGAACAATGGACCCTAGTCTAGAAGAATGTAACCTCAAAAAAAGGCACAGGCAAAGGCAACATGGACGGATGCCCTAGTAGTACCAAAGCTAACCAGGAAATGCAAGTAAATCCAAAAGGGACAGATAGTGCTCAGAACAATCAAGTTACCCTACCCTAGGAGAATGAGGCAGACACTCCACCTTCAAACAAGGAGGAAGGGGAAGCAATCCAGACCGAGGTCGTCCAAAGCAGTCCCTCCAATCCCTCATATGTAGAGATAGTAGGGAAAAAACCAGTTGAAAGCTCTGGTTCCTCGGAGGATGAAACCTACGAGTGATAAACAAAAAAAGCTCGAGGGAAATCCCGCAAAGAAAAGAGGGAGGAGGAGGCAGAAAGACTCAAAACACAAGGAAACCAAGCAACCATAGAAATGTCTATTGGGCGAAATACCAGACCAAGGCCTTCCAAGGGAGGCCTCAACACTCCCTCAAGTAAGTAATGAATCTTGTCTCTTGGAACTGTAGAGGATTGGGGAATACCTCCAAAATAGAAGCAGTTAAGGATCTTATGAAAGCAGAGCCCTCAAATATCCTCATGCTCCAAGAGACCAAAATAGAAGGCCAAGCCCTTCTAGAGATCAATAGTTCAAAGTGGAATAAAAGAGCAGGCAAAGCAGTCAGCTCAAGGGGAACTTCTGGAGGGCTGGCAACTCTCTGGAATGATGACCTTATTCAACTGAAAAACCATAAGGAAACACAGCACTGGATCCACACGGAATTGATGCACAAAGCAAGTAAGTTGTATATTTCCCTTTTCAATCTTTATGTTCCAGTTTCTTATTATGAAAAGCGAGAATGCTGGAACTCCCTTTCAACCTTCTTAGAGCAGTCATCCCCCAACAATATCATCATAGCAGGGGATCTCAACATCATTATGAAAGCAAAAGAAAAGAGGGGGGGGGATAAGCAACAGAGATCCCATGTTAGACGAGGTGGAGGAACTCTTTCAGCGCTGGGATCTTCTGGACTTCAATCCTATCAGAGGCATTTATACCTGGTCCAATAACAGAGTGGGATCAGATCACATCTTAGCACGATTAGACAGATTCATGGTATAAAGCTCCATAATTATGAACAAAAAGATAATCATCACTAAAATCCTGCCTAAACTTGCTTCTGATCATAAGCCTATTCAACTACTCTTGGAAGATGAAGAAGATCTGGGGCCTATTCCATTCCAGTTCAACCCTCTATGGATCGAGAAGGAAGGTTATATAGAGACAGTGAAGGCAGCTTGGGCCAAAACATTCAAGGGATCCGCAAGCTATGTCTGGAAGCAAAAATTGAAAGCCACTAAGTAGGCTCTGAAGAATTGGATAAAGAGACCAGTCCCCTCTCCTATTGAGCAAAGAAACGAGTCTGTCCAATCATTGCAGACTCTGCAAATAGAGATGGAGAACAAAGATATCACAACAGAGTTGCTGGAAAAAGAAACAAAAGCCCAACGCTCTACTCAACAAACTTTTAGAAAGAAGGAAGAATATTGGCGACTAAAATCTAGAAGTTTGTGGTTGAAGGTTGGAGACCGAAACACCTCCTTCTTACACCGACAATATAGAGCGAGATTGACAAGGAATCACATAGCAGAAATCAAAACAACAGAGGGCACTGTTTGCAAAGGCTTTAACCAAGTCAAAGCAGTTGCTGAAACCCACTTTAGGAATCTTTACAGAGAAGAAACCCACATAAATAATGAGGAAGCGGATGATTTCATCGCCAACACCCCTTCTCTTATTAGCCCTGAAGAAAACGCAACTCTCTGCAGGCCAATTACGGAGGAGGAAATCATAAATGTGATACAGTCCATGGACGCAGATAAGGCTCCCGGGCTTGATGGATTTACAATCCATTTCTACAAGCCTTGCTGGCACCTTATCAAAGCTGATCTCTGCAAAATGATAGGATGGTTCATGAAAAAAGCCAAGATAGGCGGAGGGACCAACTCCACTTACCTCGCTCTAATCCCCAAAGACACCAATCCGGAGACATTCGCTAGGTTCAGGCCCATTTCGTTGTGTAACGCGTCATATAAAATCTTGGCTAAACTGCTAGCAAACCGGATCAAGCCGCTATTAAAAAGACTGATTTCCCTTCCTCAAGGCGGTTTTGTGGAAGGCAGGCATATTCTAGATAATGTAATCCAGGTACAGGAAATCATTCACTCTAGCAAGAAGAGGAATGAAAAAGGCATGTTGATTAAATTAGACATGGCAAACGCCTTCGACAGAGTGGATTGCTCTTTCCTTAGCAATGTCCTTCTCTCATTTGGCTTTTCGGCCCAATTCGTAAATCTTATCAAAGCTTGCATCGACAAACCACAGATCGCCCCTTTAGTCAATGGTCACCCCACAAATTTCTTCCAAAGCCAGAGAGGCATCAGGCAGGGATGCCCCCTCTCCCCATTCCTATACATCATAATGGCAGATTCCCTTAGTCGAAAACTCACTGCAAAAAGACTAAACGACAATGTCTCGGGTCTCAAACCGTCCCATGGAACTGAAGCCCCGAACCACGCACTATTCGCTGACGATTCCCTCCTCCTTGGTAGAGCCTCCATCAGAATCGCCAAAGCAATAAACACAGTTCTCAAAAGTTATTGCAGAGCCTCAGGGGCATTAATAAATGAGAATAAAAGTGAAGCTTTCAGCTGGAATATAGATCAGAGGGAGCTCTCCGGTATAACCACTCTCCTCGGATTCAAAGGACAAGCAACATGGGATAGATTCAAGTATCTGGGCCTTCCCATTATATCAGGAGCCAATAAAAGAATGTTGTGGAGTGAAATAATTTTGAAAATTAAAACAAAAATTGCAACGTGGGGAGGTTATTGGCTGACGAAGGGGGGCAAAGTAATTTTAATAAAAGCCAAGCTGTCGGCGCTACCAATCTATCAGGTAGCGTTTCTCCTAGCTCCAAGAAATGTGTCGGAGCAAATATCCAAACTGCTTAGAGACTTCTTGTGGCAGGCAGGAAAGGGAAAAAAAAACAAAATTCATCTGGTGAATTGGGATGTGGTGAAAAAAGCAAAGGCAGAAGGAGGGCTGCAAATTAGAGATCTAGCTCTCGTCAATTTAGCGCTGGGAGGAAAGATCTTGTGGAAGCTGATCCACAAGCCCTCCCACCCGGTTAGTGTATTGCTGCGCACTAAGTACAAACCCAACAAATCCCTCAGTAATCTTCAGAACGCAAATACAGTCAACAGCATGCAGGTGTGGAAACTATGCTGCAGAAGTAGCAAGTTCTTCAACAAACAGGTTTACAGGATCCCTGGCAACGGCAAACGCACCCACTTGTGGCGAGACAACATTATGGGGAAAGAACCTCTGGAGAATAATGAGGACATGACTGATCTTAGGGACTGGCTGAAGCAAGCAGGAGTCAACACCATATATGAGCTGTCAAACTGGGATCATTGTGGAGATTGGGCAGGATGGGATTTTCATGAAGTCCCAACCCGGTTATCCCATCAACAAACCCTGCTTGAAGATCTGTTGGAGGAAGCAGCCCCTGTCAACAGATCCATGAAAGACAAATGGGGTTGGGGTCAGTCCGGAGTCTACACCACAACAGCAAGATACAGAGCATTGCAAGCCTTAAGAATTAGCAGACAAACTCCGGCTTTTTGGAAGAATGTTTGGGACCCCCTAGCCATACCAAAGGTGAATTTCTTCTTTTGGACCTTGGCTCATAATAAACTCCTAACTAGCGATAACTTGGAAAAAAGGAATATAGCAGGGCCGCATAGATGTGTGTTATGCAGCAGCAATTACGAAACAACCCAACACCTTTTCTTGGAGTGCAACTTTGCAAAAGAGGTATGGGGAATTATTTTACATGAATTTCAGATTATACTGCCTTCACAAATCTTTGTTGCAGATCTCTACGCCACTTGGAGTCGATTCTATTCCCAGTACATCCCTTCCAAAACATTTTGGAGTAAAATTTGGACAACTATCTCAAAATATGTTTGTTGGCAGCTGTGGCTAGCTCGAAATCAGCAGATTTTCAGAGAGATGAGGCACACTCCACTACAAGTTGCAGTAAAAGCTAAATCCTTGCTCCTGGAAGCAGCCCAACAACAGTGTTTCAAAGAAGACCCAATGCTACTGCCGGAAGAAAAAAGATGGTTAGGCCCGTTAGTGCCCTGCTTGCATAAGCAGCTCCTTTCTCCATAGAAGGCAATCAGGAATGATGCATAAGAGATGAAGATGACAAATTCCAATCATGGTGGTGGTCACAAAACTTAACCACAATTTTCTTCGATGGAGCGTCTAAAGGTAATCCCGGAGCCACTGGTGTTGGGGGGGTCATCTACTCTTCAGATGGGACTTCAAAAGACTGTTTCAGTTGGGGGTTAGGCCAGAAATCTAACAATCAAGCAGAGATCCTTGGGCTACTCAAAGCTTGCCATATTGTAAGAGACAAAGGTGCCAAAGTCCTCCAAGTTTTCAGAGATTCAGAGTTAATAATAAAAAACCTAAAGCTGGGAAATCTATTTAGCAATGCCAACGTCAATAAAATACTGGACAGATTGAAGATAGTTCTCCTAGACTTTGACACATGTAAGTTCTATCATATTCTTAGAAAGTCAAATAGAGAAGCTGATCAGACGGCAAACAAAGGCAGCTCTCTGATGAAAGGACTGCTAATTGTAAACAATGAAAGCACTGTACAAGTGCCCTGAAAATCTAGTAGAACATAATCAACAACAGTTAGAAATCTGCAATGTAATAGGAGCTGCTTGGGCAAAGACCCAAGATTTTTTCAAATAAAATAAAAATCATAACCGTCTTAGTTAAAAAAATTAAAAAATAAATAAAAAAATAAAATAAATAAATAATATTAAAAAAAAAAAAAAAACTCAAAAAGAAGGTGTAAAATATATGTCTTTTCAAATGAAAAAAATAAATAAATAAACATTTACAGTTCATAAAGAAACGTTGTTTTGTTTTGTTTGTTTTGTTTTTTTTTTTTGTTTTTTGTTTTTTTAATAAATAATTCAAATTATACAAAAAAAACACAAAACCATGTATTTTTCATTTATATATATATATATATATATATATATATATATATATTTTATTAAACCTACATTTTTTTGGGAAAATAAAAAGAAAATTTAAATTGTTTTTTAAACCATCTTTTTTTTTTTAATTAAAAAAATTATTATTTTTTTTCCTTAAAACAATTTATTTTATTTATTTATTTTGTTTAAATACAAATCATTAAAATATATATATATATATATATATATATATATATATATTTTAAACAAATTTAACTTTTTAATTTAAAATTTAAATAATTATTAAAAGAACAAAAATTTTAAAATTAATACTAGTTTTTTAACGGTTTTTTTAATTATTATTATTAAAAAAAAAAATACCATGGCCCTCCGCTCTCCGGCCACCCGTGGGTGGAGGGGCCTACACATAGGTCCTCTGCTTGCTGAAATTATTATTTCAGTGATTTTTAGGAATTGAGTGGCATTAAACTCATTGTGTGCATCGTCTAAATGGTGGTTTGTAAATCATATCTAGATATACTATGTTTTTTCAAATATAATATAGTTTGTTATGTTTATTTTTTAATTTCATTACATTCAAAAAATCTTTTTATAGGAACACTGCTAACTAATTTATCGAACCGTAATAAATGATGGCAGGAATAACAGAGAAAAACTAATTGACGACTATGGAAATAGGAGGGAAAAACTAAAATTGTTCTGTTTAAATTTGACGATTCTAATTAGGGTTTTATGGAACACACGATCGTCTCTCTTTATTAAACATAACAACTCATCAATTGTTCAATTTATTTTTTTATTGTTTGTGTATGCTTGTTTGGTATGTATTTCTGATTACTGCATCTCATTAACGGTTCAAGTTTATAGTTTATGTCTAACTTTTAACATGCAAATGTTTGGAGATTTCCCAATTTGAAACGAAACATGGCTTAATCGTAGGTCTTTTGTTCGAATCCTGTCTTTGGTAAATTTTATTGTGTTTTTGAAACTTAGATACCGTGGGAGAAGCGGTGTGTAGAAGGCTTATGTCACTTACGAGACCTTACATGAACACAATTATTATACGGTGAAAAGTTTATTCCAGTGAGAACCAACTGGTCTTAATGAATTATCTATGCACATCATAGAAAGCACATCATTATATTTAACAACACACATCATAAAAAACACATCATTATATTTAAGAGGTCCCATCTTCGCACGGAAAAAGTTTCTTCCATTGGCATTTGTATCAAATCTCCAAAGATATAAAATTATTATATTCTTGTTCATGCATCTTTGAAATTATCCCAAAACACTTCAGAAAAACTCTAGCGTTTCACGAACCACAATTATTGTAATGTGAAAAGTTTTCTTCCATTGGCATTTATATCAAATCTCTAAAGATATAAAATTATTATATTCTTGTTCATGCATCTTTAAAATGTGAAAAGTTTATTCCATTGAGAACCAACTGCGCCTTAATCAACAATGCACATCATTATATTTATTTATTTTTATAAATAAATGCACATCATTATATTGATTTATTTTTATAAATGTGACCAAACGTTTTATTAATATTCAAGATAAAACCAAATTATAATTGCCTTAATCAACAATGCACATCATTATATTTATTTATTTTTATAAATAAATGCACATCATTATATTGATTTATTTTTATAAATGTGACCAAACGTTTTATTAATATTCAAGATAAAACCAAATTATAATTGATATTCTTTGAAACTGTTTGTGGCCCTCGTTATGCACAAAAATGACTACCGATTTGGCCTCCAAAAAAAAGACAAACAGTTATGTTAAAGTGAACAAGTAGCGTTGAGAACCAACAAACCTACAAACAAAAACCATAGCCATTATGCACCTAATAAGAGAAAACAAAAGATTTTATAACAGACAGAGTCAGAAGAAGCAAAACAACATGATAGCAATTCCGGAGAACGTAAGGTCAGATAAAGGCCTTAATCAACAATACACATTATGTTTTTGGTTTGAAAATTATTTCACAACTATTGTTCTTTTAATGGGATTAACATGGTAGTGACTCAAATGGAAAACATGGTATGTGCAAGTGAATTATTTTTGTCAAATTTGTTGCAACAATATTAACATTTATTATTTTCATGTGAAAGTAATTATGAATATATATTTTTTCACTTCATAATATTATTTTTTGTTGTTTCTATATATATTTCCCATCTATTTTATCACTATTTCCATTTTAAACAAAAAAATTCAGAACATTTTAACAATCTCGAAAACTTGCAGAAAAATTTGATCAGCAGGTCTCAAAACAAAGTGTAACAATGAGACTTGAGCCGAATAGTACAACAAAGAATGGAAAATTTGAACAATTATGAGTACAATTTGAAATTAGATGAAACTTGTACAAATAAATTTTAGAAATCATATGATGAGTAGTTTAAAAATAAAAACGTCATAAAAAAATTCTTTGACGAATAGGGTCACCTTTGAAATTTAACCCCTGCCTCTAACTCAACCCGATTGCAGAAAATTAAGTTTAAATTTAAATAGTAACAACTTTTAACCCTTATGCCAAATAATTTATTGATATTAATCAGCTCAATTTTTAAAATGATTTAAACTTTTCAAACATAACCTGTTTACTATCAACTCAGGTGTATTATGCATACTTTCTTGTAAAAAATGAATCGAAAGTCATGTCTTAAACAAAACAAATGTGGAATTAGCATCCAAAGTAAACAATAATAATTTAATTTAAATGACCTTCTCACTAAATATAAAATTAATTAAAAAAGTAAACAACAATAAATATTGTTTATTAATGATTGTTACTTCGGAATTTAAAATGCTTTTTGCATGTTTTAAATATGTCAATCACATGCCACGGTCAAACGTGGCAGCCGTAACTTCGTACAACAATCTTGGTTAGGTGCAGCCGCGTATCCATAAATATGTCCCACATGAAATGGGCCGGTGAGCACGAGAAAACTGACATTTAGTTTGGCGGTATTTTTTTCAAAAGGAGGTGACGAGGTCAAATCCGGGGGCGCAGGTAATCTCGTCTGGCGTCGGTCTTTTTTAATATTACGCTTTGCGACCTCGACAGAGGGAGGCAAAAGAAAAAAGCTCTGTAACGTCGGTGGAAGACAGGAAGTTCACCGAAAATGGATTCGCAGCCCGCAGTCTTAGTGATCACGGACTCCGTGACCATTCATGCAGCCATCGTTAGCTGGGGTATTCAACACTTTCAAGTCAAAGCTGAAGATTTACATGTTATTACACAGGCAGATCGGTTAGGTTTGTCCAGAAATCCTTTTATTATTATTATTATTATTATATATATCCAAATTCTCGTTTTTGTTTGTTTAGGCATTCCTGGATATTGAAATGGATTGATCTGTTGCAGAGGGAAAATTAAATTTGAAATCGTCGTCACTGGATGCGGTCGTTTCGGTCTCTGGACTTCACACGCAGCAATGGCTGCTGGAGCTCGCGAGGGTTCTCAGACCCGGCGGGATTATCGTTCTTCAAAACCCTAATTCTGCAAATCATGTACGTGCCTGCAATTCTTTTGAAAATTTTAAGGCTTTTCTATGCATTCATGGGGTTGTTTCATGACAATTATACTTTTTTTTATAGGATGTTAAAGAAACCCTTTCTGCCCTAGAACGCGATCTTCTGCTGGCGGGATTTGTGGTTTCAGAGGGCGCCGATGGCAGTATTGACGGGCTTGGGCCCTTGGTGGTCAAGGGACGGAAGCCTGTTTGGGAGACGGGATCCTCGTTTAAGCTTAAGAAGAAGGTCGTGGAGAAGCCAGCTAATGTGGTAAAGGCTGACATACCAGACTTCAGGGTTCAATTAGGGGATGACCTGGACGATCTCATTGACGAGGACAGTTTGCTTACAGAGGAGGATTTGAAGAAGCCCAACCTGTCACAAGGTTTTCTTCGAAACCCTAAATTTCACCATTGCAGTAAATTTTATTATGGGTTGCCCTCCTAAACTTATTTTCTGTAAGCTTAATATTAACCTCCTACCTTGCCCTTGAAATAAAAATTCACATGATGGCTAAATTTATGAAATTCAGCTCATTTCGAAGCAGTAAGTCTATCGAATGTTTGCATTTTATCATACATTACAGTTTATTAAGACACGCTTTCTTGGTCTATTTCGTAAATTGCATGTAAAATTTGTGTCTTCTAAAGCAGTTGCAGGTTTTAACAGCGATGCAAATGACGAACCATCATAAGGCTGTCAAATTTCAACATACGGCCTTTTTAAAAGAAATATCCTTCCATTAAGAACCATATATTAATAATATTACAAAAAGGAGCAGAAGATTGTTCATTGCCACAAGAAGAGAGCAAGGGTAGAGTACACACGTTTTATAAAACCGGCAGAACCATACGGTGATATTCCCTTAAAGCCACAAAATCAGAGAGAAACCAAAGACCAAGGTGCATGAATGTACCTCTTTACAAGCACAATGTAAAGGAGAGGCGTGAGCCAGGGTTCTGTGAAGCCACTGAATCTTTATCCCAGAAAACTGCTGAAAGGTTATTATGGGATATCACATCCTCAAGACCTCAAGCAGACATGCCGCCAGCGAAACTGGCCAAAAACTCTCTGCTTTCCAGATGCTAGCTGCACCGTGGTGCCTAGCTGAGCCAACTTCTCATTGCCCAGGCTGCCTGGCCCAGACATAAAATATTCATAAAAATGAATTAGACAGGGAGGCGAGGCTGCTCTAAAATTGACACAGCAGCAATGTGAATACTCGTGTACAAGAATAGAAGACCAATAGGGAAAGCATTCATGCAAGCAGAAAATAGATTGTTCAATTGTACATATATGGTACAGTTTTAATGGTATTATTGATTTATTAGTCTAAAAATTGATGGAGAGTGATCAAGCTTGACCTAGTCACTTGGGGTTAAAATAGCATATACATATTTAGGTGGTTGACCTAGTGGGACAAAGACCCTTATGAATTATGTGCATTGAAATAGGCAGGATGGTAAAGTTGGAATGAAAACAAATGTAATTTGCAACTATAATGCATGGTCTAAATGAGCCCACAAGGAACTTAGAGACTTTGTTTCAGCTATTCCTTAGTGTTGAGAGGAAATTGTCCCAAATCTCAGCTGATGTTAAAGGACATAATAGGTATCATGGTCTATTTATTCATTGTAATGTACAAATGAAACAAGAGGAGGTGAGTCTTTATTGAAACGTGACTTGATGTTTGGCAAGAAGAAATGTCTTTGTTTAGTAGTCTTTCTTACTACAAGTTGTTGAAGAGTAGGTGTGTAGATTTGCAAGGGGAGGGTATCCATGAGTAAGTGGGTCTTGAGAATGATTTAATATCATTTGCTTCAGTGGAGGATTGGGATGTGGACATGATGTTTGGAGGGACACTTGCTATATTTGTATCTATGAGCAACTAGGACTTGAGAATGATGTAATATCATTTGCTTCAGAGGGGGATTGGGATGTGGACATGATGTTTGGAGGGACACTTGCTAAATTTGAATTATGCATGTAAGGTTGTGTCAGGGTTGGAGGGATTAGCACTAGACTATGACACAAAGTTACAAGTTTGTGGAGTTTGACTTTCTTAATAATTTGCTGCCTTGATTGAGTAGAAAAAGATGTGTTATGGTAACCTTTGCTATCCTTGTGAAGTTTGTCAATGTTGAAGAATCCATTGAAACACAATCATTTGTATCATTGGAAGGTTGAGTGGAAAAGACAACATAACAACTATGTGTGATGGGTGCGGAAAACCAACTTCCTTTACCCATTTAAGATGATATGGCCACAAATGTGGTGTGTTAAAGCACTGGGGCAGTTAGCCAACCTTTGAGAAATTAGGTTCATTTCATTGCGATTATCCTTGACCAAGGCTCTCTTTCTTTGTGTTTTTGCCCAATCTAGAAAGCGAAGAGAGCCTCTCGCTCTAGATTGTTGTCTTATTAGGCTAGGAATAGTTGGAGGAACTAGAATCATGGAACTTGGGGTTCTCTAGATGTTCGTGGGGGCATGTTATTTGATTACTTGTAGTTGTAGTTTAATAAGGAGAGCCTTTGTCTTTCTAGCTTGCAAGGTGCAATATTTATCATTGGTATGACCATAGCACCAATGATCAGACCAATGTTTGTTCTTCCCTCTACTAGTGGGATTCATGGTCTCTAGAACAAAATTGGTTGTGCTTGAGAGAGCAAAGGAAGAAAAAGTTTTGTGTGAGAGTTATGGTAGATTATGGGTGAGTTAATTAACCCAATTTTGATTTTGGAAGCTAGTTGGAAAACTAGAAATGGACTTGACACAAAGCGTACTTGTAAAATCCCTTACCTGAAGTTTGATTGAGAATTTTTTAAAGTCCTTGATGAATTGTAGGATTGATTGTTTAGGAGCTTGTTAAAGTTGTAGCTGCAATACCAGCATTGCGTCTTTATATAGAAATGGTAAAATTTATTGTAAATGTTTTGAAATCCTTCCAACCATTGATTGGAGTTTGGTTGGAGGTCGAAAGGGGTTTGTTGTGTGTTTGCTACCATGTTAGGGCTTGTTTTTCCATGTGGACCTTAATGTCAAGGATCTTTAGTGTGTTTGTCATATTGGGTTGTGTTTTGAATTAGGCTTCCAAACTATGAATCTAGAAGTTGAGTATGCCTGTGAGTGTGGTGTGGTTTGGTAAAGATTTTCTCTTGAGATCAACATCTTGTTGAGCTAGGTGGTCCAAGGAAGGGTTAGAGGAGTTGGGATTGTTGATTTCATAGGTCTGCCAAACCGATAATTATTTCTAATGATTTCTTAACTTAATCTTTCATGTGTTCACATTCATCATTAAGTAATTACACAGAAGATATCAACATTAGAAATAATAAAGACAGTAGGATCATAAATAGACAACCAAACAAGAGACACAAGAAATTTACTCTGGGAAAACCCACTTCGGCGAAAATCTTGACAACCCTTTCTTAGAGAAATTATTTAGTTCAATAAGCAATACAATCTGATCCTCTTCAATCAAAACAAGGTCAGACTTCACTATAACCAAATCCAAGTCAAACCTAGTCAAACATAAATAAGTAGCGTCGAGAATTTCGGTCAATCCTTCCACAAAGAATTTCGGCCTTCCTAAAAGATCTGGCATGTCTCAGGAAAAATGAGCCTACCATGAACTAGGTCTTCCTTGGAAAAATTTGGTCTGTCCATTAACCCAGTCTGCCCATAAAGAATCTTGGTTGCTGCTTCACATGTGAATAAAAATGAATAAGATATCTGAATTGGTCGCTTAATGGATGAGGTTGAATGCCTTTATATAGTTGTTGGATTGCTTGAAGTGGTGTGCCTATACCTTGAGTTGACTTGTAATTTTGGGGTTGACTGACATGATCTGGGAGGCAAATAATTGAATTTTGAAAATCCAATTTCCCACTTTTGAACTGGACTTGAAATTTAAATTATATTTATCTTTTTATTTTTATTTTTGAGGGCTTAAACAAAATGATGACGATTGACCATAGCTACAAAAAATCAACAGGGATCATGGATGTTCCTGGGGGGTATGTTATTTAATTCATTCTTGTAATTCAACAAGGAGAGCCTTGGTATTTTAGCTTAAGGTGTAATATTCATCGTTGGTATAATGACCATAGTGTTGGTGATAAGAGTAATATTTTTGCTTCTCTTGCTTAGTGGGAGTCATTGTCACTAGAAGATAACTTTGTGTGTGAGTTTAATGGCAATGATTGAGTGAGTTGATTAACTTTGGACCATTTGATAGCGTTTTTTTCACCAAAACCCTTGCGAGTCTTACCAAGACTATACTGGATTATCCAATCTATCTTTGCTTTTCACTTTGTTGGCAGGATACCTAGAGCTCATGCAAGGCTTGTGTGTTGGTTGGCATCTCTTGTTTGGTCAGACACTCTTTCTAGGATAAGGTTACAATGGTAGCACTGGACTAGTGTGCTAGATTCATGTAGGTTTGATTCAATGGCTTGACCTTGCTTCCTTGAGACATTTTATTATAGTTTGCTTTGACCTAAGTGTTTACAGAGTCTTTGCGTTAGCAGGTTGACATGGGATACATGCCCACTAGGTAGTATGAACCCTCATGGGTTGAGATCTCGGTAGTCATTGACTCATTCTTGCAAGCAACTTAACCAAGAAAAATAAACAATGTTGGATGTATGATTGTTCTCTTTAGTCTTATCTTTGTAGCCTATAGATTCATGAGACTAGTAACGAGGTCGATGGAGGCTTCAAGAATCGATGGAGGTGGGGGTGCATAATGTATGATCAACCCTTGGGTGCATGGTGTATGACCAACCCTTGGAAGTTTTGTGATGGATTTGCACACGAGAGATGGTCTGTAATGGGTTTGCGCATTGGATATGGCTTACTTAGTGGTTGCTTGACCTTAGTTGGGGGTTTTCATGATATTCATCTCTAGGGTGTTGGAGATCTTGAGACAACTTGATGATGTTCTACATCATGGCCACATGGAGATGGTTGCTTGGTTTGAGAAATGGCATCCTCAAGGAGGAGCATTTTATATCTCTGAGGATGGCCTTGAGCCCTATACAACATAGGATAGCTTGGATACTTCCATGGAGGCTTGGAGTTGGCTTGAGGATGCATGGGTTGTTATAGTGTTCATGTAGGGGGATTGGACCCAATAGAGTATATGGCTTAGGAGGATTAATGGAGTCATTGGAAGCTTATAGCAGGAGCGTTGGACACATTATGGAAGGTATGTGCATTTGGAGCCTTGCTTGTGGACGTATCACCTTGGAGCTTGACATGTGTACTCTTAAAAATGTAATATTCCAGGTCTCATGAAGAATTTGCTTTTAGTTTTGGTCATGGAGCATAAGGGCTTTGCAATAGAGTTCAAGAACCAACAAGTCTTAATCTGGTTGAAGGAGCCTAGCCTAGATACAACTCAAGGGATTGTGGTTTAGAGAAGGTAATTTGTACAAGCTGTAGGGTGAACCAATTAAAGTTTTTGGTGCATAACAATGACAACTTGTATGAGTTGCAGCATAAGAGAATGGGGCACTTGCATCACAGGGTGTTGCCTTTTCTGAGAGAAATAGTCATAGGTCTTTTAGAGTTTAGTGTTGACCAATGTGGCATATGCAAAGCGTGTACACATGGCAAGCATGCCAAGGCTGCTTTTTGAAGTAGCGAGCATTGGTCTAAGGGGATTCTAGAGTGTTACATTCATATGTTTGTGGATGGATGTCAATAGCTTCAATAACATGAAGCATGTATTATGTGTTAAAATTGTATCGAGGACATGTACTTCTAAGTTGGCTAAGTGTCATAGCACATAGAAGTCGTCCTATTTAATTAATTAGCTCAGACTTTATTATTTTAATAAAGGGACTCGTTAAAAAGTACATCAATTAATCATTGCTGTTGACTTGAGGGAATAATTATTTTTAGTAATGATTTAATGAGAGTAAAAGAGCTCAGAGTTGAGTGACATGTCATAGAGTGTTTAGTTCAGTTAAGCGAGAGAAAGGAGTTAACTACAAGAAATGATGGCTGGAATTATCTCCAAGAAAATCAGTTAACTGGAAGCAAGTGAGAGTTCACTTATGTCGGCTGAACTCATGCATGGTGAGAATCCCAAGGAGGGTGCACTTCACTAAGAGATGCATGATGCTAATTCCAAGGCGAGTTAACTAAAGAGGTGGCAAGTTTTGGCATGAATTAAAAAGAGAGGAGAGGAGAGCTGGTGGTACGGGTTCCAAGGAAAAATGCATAGAAAATACAACACAAAATTCAAGGCAGCTTGTCATAGAATTCTAGGTGTTGTTTTGGCACTATTTCCTAGATATTTCTAGGAGAGTTTTGGCACAAACTTTGAGGGCAGATTGATGTTATTAACATCAGAATTTTGCAGGAGATTAGAGATGATTTCTAGGGCTTTTATGCACAGAAATCAAGGCTGCTATCTATGGCTGTTTATGCACGGATATGGAGGGACAATTTTTCTGTGTTCAGGCCCTATTGTTCATTTTCAGATTTCTCTCTTTCAGACTGAATAAGAAAAATACTGTTGCTGGTTTTTCCATTTGGGTTTTCCAAGGTACATACTGTGTCATTTTTGTGTGTGGTTCTATGAAGTTTCCACTGCAAATCTGTTTAAAGGTTTCATGTATGTAATTTTTTAAGTACATGCATGTGTGAACACTTGACGAGAATTAAATCAACTGCAAAACCTTCAAGAAATTAACATGGTATCAAAGCATTAAAACTCTGAGAAAGAAACCAACTCCTGACACAAGTATTGAAATTAGCAGGGTTATTGATTAGTATAGCAGATAGGGCTATGATGGCAACTAGTGTCAGATACTAGGACAGATTGGAGGGAGCCTCAAACTTTCATGGAAAGTTTGGATTGCAACGGCTTTCAAGGGGAACAAGTTATGGGGTTATGTCACTATAGAGGTGATTCCATCTAAATCAGATCTAGTAGCTTTGGATGTTCATGAGGTGAAAGAAGCTAGATCCCAAAGGATTGTTTTAGATGGTGTGAAAGATAATCTAATCCCCACACTTGGCTGAAAAGAAAATAGCCAAAGACATATGGGACACTTTGACCGAACTCTATCAGAGTGATAACTAGAACAAGAAATTGGCATTGAGAGAGAAGCTCCATAGTATCAAGATGTCCAATGTAGAGGATGTGACTTCTTACCTTACACGGGTCACATAGGTTAGAGATGAGCTTGCAATCACATGGGTTACAGTTTACGATGAAGAATTGGTATGTATAGCCTTGACTGTATTTACCAAACATTGGAATGTATTTGTCAAATGCATGGTGGGACAAGAGAAGCTTCCAACATGGGAAAGGTTGTGGGATGACTTTACCCAGGAGGAGATCCTGGAATGATCTCAGAATAAGGACCATAAGAAGCAGAGTGAGGGAGAAGAGAACCTTGCACTTGTAGGCAAAGGGACTGGAAAAGCTAAGAAAGGTTCTAATAGTAGGGCAACCTCGAAAGGGGAAAAAGAGGAGGACATGAGCAAGATAAAATGTATTGCTTGTCACAAATTGGGACATTATGCAAGCGAATGTCGTAACAAGAAGCAAAAGGACAAGGGGAAGTCTCACATGGCAGCTTAAGCAGGTTGAGGACTTCTCAGTTTGAAAAGGAGTTTTCATTATACACTTGTCTTTCTAGTTCGGTGACCACAAGAGTGTGGTACATCAATAGTGGAGCCTCATGTCACATGATTGGGGTGAGAGAACTGTTCTCAAGCTTAACCCATAAAGACTTATACCTTGAGATAGAGCTCGGTGATGATGCAAAGTACAATGCTGTTGGCATTGGTACAATGGCATTTGAGAGTGATTTTGGGAAGAAGTTGTATGTGAAGAATGTCTTGTATGTTCCAAGCTTGACGAAGAATTTGTTTTTAGTCTTAGTGTTGGAAGAGAATGGTTATGTGGTAACCTTTATGGATGGGAAAGTACTTATCCATCCTAGAGGTTGCAACATTAGTTCAACAAAGGTGATTGGGATTAGAAAAGGAAAGCTTTACAGAATTTAGGCAGATTTAGCTTAGATTCTGATTCATACTAGTACAAATCTGTGCGAGTTGTGGAATAGACAGATGGCATATTGGCGCCACAAGGCACTGAACATGCTATGAGAGATTGTTACCAAACTTCTAGAGTTTAGTACAAAGCATCATGGAGTGCACAAGGGACGTGTTCTTGGAAAATATGCAAAGATTGCATTTCCAAGCAGTGAAAATAGGTCCAAGTGAACCTTGGATCTAATTCATTTTGATGTATGTGGGCCAATTTCTTCAATTTTGATTGGTGGATTTGGTTATTATGTTAATTTCATCGATGATAATTCTAGGCTTGGTTGTACCTTTTGAAGACGAAGGATGAGGTCTTTAGTAGATTCCAAGTGTTTAAAGCTCTTGCGGAGAATTAGACACGGAGAAAGATTAAGGCCTTCAGGACTAACAATGAGGGCGACTTCACCTCAATTGAATTCAATGATTTCTATGCTGAGGCAGGAATCAAGAGAAAATTGTTTGTTCCTTGCAACCCCAAGCATAATTAGGTGGATGAAAGAAAGAACATGGCTATAATTGGAGCAACCAAAGCAATGCTTCATGATCAAAATCTTCCCGTGTTTTTGTGGATGCAAGCATGCAACACAACTGCTTATGTAAAGAACACGAGTCTCCACACGGTGTTGGGGAACAAAACTTCAGAGAAGGCTTTTATAGGAGTGAAACTTGAGATTGGGCATCTTTGCATCTTTGAAGCCTAGTCTATTGTCATGTCCCTTTTAGGAAGAGGACAAATCTTGACCCTACAACAGAAAAGGGGATATCTACATCCCAACATTAAGGAGGACAATGGTTAAACGAGATATCATATTTGAGGAGGAGGGGGCTTTCAAGAAGTCCCATGATAGTGCTCCACAAGTACAACAGATTAAGAGCTTGAAGCTTTGAAGGATGAGGAGGCATAGGTGGCTGGTACAGAGACAATCACGAGCTCAAGTGGTTTGATACTCATACTTCAGAGCAGAGAGAGGAGTGAGATGTTGTTGTTTTACAAGATGTACCTTCCATTTAAGGGAAGATGAAACCCAGGTGGGCTGAGCAGATTTTGAGAGATGCACAAGAGCATGTGGAGGCTCCTAGGAAAACTTTTAGGGAGAGAAAGACACTGCAAAAGTATTCTAGTTACTCGGCACTTGTTTGTGATCTCATAGATTCTGAGCCATCTAGTTATCAGAAGGTTGCAACCATTAGGGATGGCCAAATGCCATGTTGGAAGAGTATTCTTCCATCATGAAGAATGGTGTGGGATGTGGTGCCTTGTCCAAAGGATGAGTCAATGGTGAGCTCCAAGTGGATTTACAAGATGAAGTAGGATGCAGATGACAACATTGAAAGATACAAGGCAAGATTCATAACAAAGGGGTTTCTCTCTGAAAGATGAAGTAGATAACAAGGAGACTTTTGCTCTTGTTGCTTGATGCACTTTTATTTGAGCTGTCATTCAACTCGCATTTGAGATGGGTTGGAAGATCCATCAGATGGATGTGAAAACAACATTCCTTAATGGAGAGATTGAGGAGGAAGTTTACATTGAGCAGCAAAAGGGGTTTGAGGAGTATGATAAGAAGGCATATGTATGTAGGTTGGAGAAGGCCTTTTATGGCTTTAAATAGGCTAGTCTTGCATGGTACTTTGAGATAGTTGGGTACCTCTTTGGTTTAGGCTTCACCAAGGGTGATGTTGACTCTAACTTGTACTACATGCTTGTAGAGTGTGAGCCAATCATCGTTGTTCTATATGTAGATGATCTATTATTGACAGGGTTAGAGAGGCTCATTGGCATGTGTAAGGAGGATCTTGCGACAGAGTTTGAGATGAAGGATACTGGATTGATGCACTATTTCTTGGGATTAGAGGTATCACAAAAGACAAGGGAAATCCTTCTTGGATAGGGAAAGCATGCAGTAGAAATCTTGAAGAGATTAGGGATGGAGGATTGTAGACCAATGTTAACTCTCATGGTTACCAACTAGAAAAAGATTGATGTTTCAAACTTAGAGTTAGTAGATCTTGCGATCTATTTGTCAGTTGATTGGATCCATAATTTATTTGGTCAACACTAGATCCTCCTTAATTCCTTCCTTCTTGCAAAAGTCTATAAATTTATTTGAGATGTATTCCCCTTTGTTGTAGGACTTGAAGATCTTTATTTTCTTCCCTATATGATTTTTAACAAAAGCCTTGAACTCCTTGAATATTTCGAATGCATCATCCTTGTGCTTCAAATAGGATATCAATGTCTTCCTTGAGAAATCTTTGATGATGTAATAAAGATGACCCCCAAGTGAATGCACGAGCATTGGACCACATATATCAGAATGAATGCGATGAAGGATGTCTTTTGTCTTGTTGTAGCTAGAGGGGAATGGTCCCCTTGTCTTCATTCCACTAGCACACCCATGGCATACTCCATCATGTTGAGCTTGAACATCGGGGGTCCTGAAGACCAACTTCTTTAATTTTGGAAGAGCATCATAATGCAGATGGGCCAATCTTCCGTGCCACAAGGTGATTTGTATTATGGACCATAGCTAGGAGAGGTCTTCCAAAGCCTAATGTGAAGGCATTTCTCAGATAGGATCCAACAGGCCAAGTGAGTACTTTTCCTTTGATGAATGCAACCCTTATTCCTTTATTTCTCCAAAGCAGATATGGAAACCAAATTCTTCTTTAATCCCGACACATATAATAATACATCATGAATCAAGACAAATTCCCCCGAGTTCAAATGAAATTTGACAGAACCAAAGCCCTTTACGGGATGAGTGGTGTTGTCACCAAAAATAATGTTCAACTTGGTCTCCCTCTCTACCAAATTAGAGAGAACCTCCTTATATCCAGAAAAGTGGTAAGAGGCCCCACTATTAACCAACCGACTATCCCAAGAATTCAAAGGAGATGAACTAGGTAAAGTAGAAATAAGAATATATTTAGATTGATTAGTAGCATTGCCTTCATACCTGGAGTTCCCTGACCTCTTTAGAGGATGATAACTATCTTCACGATCATTGGGGGAGTCTCTTCTTCTTTCATTCCTTCTTCTATCGTCTCTTCTTTCATATGACCTGTTGTTGTTGAAGCCATGGTTATTGTTGTAGGACCTTGAAGAGTTTCTTCTTGGAGCATCTCTCTTTTCAAGACAATCTCGAGCATAGTGACCGTTTTGATGACAATTGTAGCACCCAACATATCTATTTCGCCTTCTTGAATCCTTGGAATCTCGATTCGATTGAGGAGGTCTTCTTGATTTAGATGGATTTCCCTTTCCTTTCTTTGCATTCTTTTTCTTTCCTTGAGCAACGAACACCATGTGTTCTCCTTCATTTGGTCCTTGAATTTTTCCTCTAGATTTCATTGTTGATTCTTCTTGAGTGAGCTTTCCAATAAGCTCATCAAATGACAAGAAGCTATTGTTGTTACTTATAGTAGTAATGAAGGTTTCCCAAATGGAAGGGAGACCTCTAAGAGTTACAATCACCAATTCCTTGTCAAGTGTGGTTTCCCTAATTCTTTACAATTGATCTCTAAGACGAGATATCCTCATAATGTATGATTGCACAGATTCTCCTTTATTCATCTTCATGTCTTTGAGTTGGTCTTTTAGAGAGATGATTTTATTCAAATTGTTGAATTCATACATGCGAACTACCTTATCATACATGTCCTTAGATCCTCTCAAATTTGGCTTTGCAAGTTACTGGCAGGATTGTTTGATTAGGGGGAGCCTACAACCATTTACTATGATAATCAAAGTTGTATCAAACTCTCAATCAATCCAATGTATTACGACATGTCCAAGCATATAGAAATCAACAATGTTCTTCCAAACTTTTGGGATGGGATACAGATAGGGGGGACGTGTGGGAGCACCCCAAATTTTAAGGAAATTCAAGGTGAGGGGGGGGGGGGGGGCATTAAGGATTATGTGTGTAATAATTCAATGAAATAGAAATAGTAAAATATTGTATACTTTGATTTAAAGTCATCATTCTAGAATCTACAACGATTTGAAGTCATCATTCATTATTCTAGAATCTGAATAATACTAATAGTAGATACTAAAGTTTGAAGACTAGAATAGTAAATTGAAATTATTCAAACTCAAAATAGTAAAGAGTGATGAGTCAAAGATTTGGTTTGAGGTCATTAGTATCTAGAATCAAGACTTAAAAGTTAAAATTGAAAATGAACAATGGACAACAAACCAATGTTATCAAAATGGTATCGATAATTGAAACCATCGACCTCAAAATTGGGAATAAAAAAACCGGACCAAAAAATCAATTGAACACGAAGTACATAAATATTCAACTTTTGGAAAAAATACATAAATATTCATGTGCATCCAAATGAATCCAAGCCATTATAGCAAGGGTGCATATAACCAATGTTACCAGACTCGAAATCAACAATAAATGACCAAGGCAAAAGTGCAGAGAGTTTTAATCGGATCAGGAAAAAATTGGGAAAAATCAGTGGATACAATAAATAAAGATATACACATATATTGAATTAAAAAGAAAAAAACATTTTTCATTGTATTCATTAAAGCCATGTCCAAACAATGCATAATATCAATAGTTGTCCAAAAAATCATGAGGGCAATGTGTACACTCCAAGAATAAAATATATTTAGTATTGGAAAACATTTTAAAACAGGTACAAAGATTCAAACGTTACGAGGAACTTCCAAGTTTTTGTCAATCAACACTGCAAACCTGCTAAAATCTTACTCGGAGTTACAGTGGCATGACTTCTAAATTGGGTTAAGTTTGGGTTGGTAGTGCATTATACCCATTGGTAGATCACTTATACACTCGACGCCAACAAATGAATTTAAGGAATTGTTTCATTATTATAGGTCCTTGAAAAGTTCCAACATTCTGCAACGATTTGCTTTTATTCAAAACAATATAGAACTTTAACATACTACAACCAATTTCTTTTATTCAAAATGATATTTTTAAAGGAAAAGAACGTTGCTCGACCATTGGGGAGTAGCCACACATATGTACATATACCATCCAACTCAATAGCTATTGGCATGAGCATTGAGGCAAGTAGTTTGTGTTTGGTAAGCAGACCCATAGTTCACTTAGGTGATTCTTGGGGCGGGGGAAAGGCAGCGTGGCTGGACCTAAGGCAATTAAAACATGAAAAGCAGTGTAGTTTGGTAAGACGAGCAATACAACCAATGCTAATGTTGTTGCCTAATACATGAAGTCGACTGCCTAATATTGTATACATGAAGACGACTGCCTAATATTGTATACATGAAGCCGACCAACAAAACCCATTGCGACCTTGATGAATTAGAGATAGGGTTCATGTTTATTGAAGTTGACGCAGTGAGGGAAGATCATGACAATGACGTTGTTTGATCCACGACGTCTTTGGATAGGTGGGCGACAAGAAGAAATGAAAGTGAACTCCAAGTGTGGCGGGTGGCAAGAAGTGAAAGCGAAACCACAAAAATAAAACCTTACGGACTTTTAACCTATGAATCTGAGTGGCTCTCACACTCATCTACAAATCTCCGAAATCGCTAGTCAAACTTGCGTTAACCACTAGTCAAACTCGGTCAACACAAGTTTGACTTGTCGAGATTCAGATCAGCTCGTTTGGTTGAAGACAAAGTTGGAATTGTGAGTACTCGTGAGTGATCGGAGACTCCTGTAACACTGCATATAACGAAAATAGCACTGAGTGCAATACGTCTTTGAACCCAAAATGCATCGACAAAGAGGCTTTAGATGGCCTCTATAGTCCAAAAAGATCATGCTACAACAAATACCTACATATCATCAAAATCATTGTGTATATTGGCATCCTAATGATCAATACCACCTTCTAAACATTAAATAAGATGGAAAAAGCTTAACATGTCAAGTCGAGATTTTGTTTGAGTGATGGGTACATTTTAATTTTTTATTAGGGCCATGATAGTGGAGTTCAACAATCAATGCTACCAACATTGAGGTACATAGAGGGCTTGGTGCTCTTGATTAAATGCTAGTTCCATAGACTCGTTCATGATAGAATCCAACGGAAATGTTGCAATTCCCCCTCAATTCCTAACCATGAAAAATGTTAAGTATGCTAGATTTTGAGTGGGATCTAAAATTCTACTCTCTCCATATGAAATCCAATGAGGTCAGAACCACTTTCAAATGTCATGAAACAATTAATGGCGATGTTAAAAGTTTAGGGCCTTAGGGTTGAATATTAGGCTTCCCCATTCATAAATTGTTGTATTTAGAAAAAATTTAGGGGGGATGCTTAACCCTTTTTGAGGGGGTATGCCCACAAACACCTCTTTTTATGGGAATGTGTGCCCCACATCGGGGAAACATTTCCCCTTGTGTTTCCCCAAAAGGTGGATGTGGGCAAACGCTTGCCTAACTGCCCCTCATCTTGGGAATGTGAGAAATGTGGGGAGTGTTCCCCCCACCCTATGGAATGCATTGCTGTGGAAGACTGGAGATCAGATATCACTTCATAGGAGACGGGGCTCAAAAGGGAGTAGTGAATCTCCAACATATTCCCACAGATCAGAAGGTCATTGATATTCTGCCCCTGCCCATGGCTAAAGGGAAGTTTAAGGCATTTAGAGACAAACTTGGATTGGTGCAGAATTTCTTCCTTGCTAAGAGGGAATGTTGAGAATTATAGCTTGGATAGGGACTTTTGCACATGTTCATTGTGAGCACACAAGTAGTACTTTGAAATATTTTTGAAGTTATCTAAAAAAAATAATCCTAGTTTGTAATTCGCTTTAGTTAAAAAGCGAATTCTTATTTTTAGCAGTTGAGTCTAAAGTTGTACTTAGACTAGGAGTAATCTTAAAAAGACATTTTCCACTAAAACTATAAAGGCAGGGAAAGGTAGAGGGTTTTACACACACTCGAGCAGTTGATTGTGAGTGAGAGAGAGAAAGAGAGCAGGCAGCCAAGGAAGATGCATGTCCAGGCAGCACACATTTCAAGACATCAGCTTTGTACAGTCATACGAAATCTGTACAACAACAGTGTACAGCAGTCATACACACTGTACAGTTGTGTTGTGCGGGAGAGAATTATTGTTGCTGATTTTTTCAGCATTTGTACCTCTAAGAGCTTGTAAAAACTCAACTTCAAGTTTTTTTGGTATTTGTGCATGTTTTTTTGGGAAGGTGTGAATGTTTACTTATAAATTTTTCAAAGGAAGAAAAACTGATTTTAAGGAGTAATTACCTATGTGAGTGTGAAATTTATTTTTGTGCTTCCACTGTTTAATTGCTAGCTGTTGCGTGATTGATGCTATGGTTAAATTTTAATTTCAGCTTTAATTAAATTTACCTATCTACTTGTTTGATTGAGATCATAAGG
Organism: Pinus taeda; assembly: GCA_000404065.3. Taxonomy (NCBI): domain Eukaryota; kingdom Viridiplantae; phylum Streptophyta; class Pinopsida; order Pinales; family Pinaceae; genus Pinus; species Pinus taeda. Next base: position 122,623 of record APFE030779545.1, on the reverse strand, counting down.
ACATTAATCACCTGGGGCCTGAAATTCTAATAGTTTGATTTTCTACAAGGAGTCTTGAATGAAGTAGACTGGTATTTTGTATAAAGAGGAGGGCCAGCTAAAATAAGGGCCTGGGTGGGGGCAACGTTGACCATTGTTTGGAAGAACCTATAAGAAAATCATAAGCATTGGTGTGAATAGCAGCAATGCAATTGGGTAGAGATGACATCATTGTATGAGAGATTCTATGATTGCCTTAATTCAACCATACCATTTGTGCTTAGTAGTATCTGGAACAATCTTCTATCAAGAATGCCATGAGAGTGAGGAAATTATTGGAAAGCATAACCCATATACTTGCCTTTCCCATTGATCTAGTGAATTTTTTTGTTTGCATTGAGCTTTAGCTAGAGTTTTGAACTCCAAAATTTTCCACACACCTCATGCTTGAATTTAATGATGTGGACTCGTAGAAACCAAGAGTAATAGTCTATAAAAGTGAGGAAGTACTTGGCTCCCTGAATAGAAGATGTGTTCATGGGACCATGTTGGAATCTGAAAGCCAGCCTTGCCTGTCAAAAATGATTTGTGATGGTCAGATATTTTTACTGCCCTTCAATTTGTGTTTACACAAATCAATAGACTCTATGGTATTTTTACCTTCTATGTTTTCACAATAGTGTCTTGTTATTGTCATTGATGGTTTTTTATTTCTTACTGGTGGATTCAAAGCTTGTTAATGATGATGTGCTGTAGCCATTGGAATTTTCTATGGTATTTTTATCTTCTATGTTGCAACAATAGTGTCTTGTTATTTTTATTTCATGTCATTGATGGTTTTTTATTTCTTACTGGCGGATTCAAAGCTTGTTAATGATGATGCGCTGTAGCCATTGAAATTTTTTCATATTGTTTGGAAAATATTTATCTTGTTGGTGCTTTTTAATATATTGTATTTTTTTTCATACTCTTGGATTCAAATGTTATTAATATTGCCACACCACTAGGTCCATATGCTAAATGTAAGGTATTCTATGCAATGTTGTTAAAAGCGCGAGCGGGATTAAATCGGCGCAGGGAATGAAGCGGAAAAAAGTGGAAAAATCGGGAAAAAAGCGGAAAAAAGTGGGAAAAAAGCGTTTGGAACAAAAATATTCATTTTTTTCATTTTTTTTCAATTTTTTTAATATCTAAACTATCTAGAACATAAAATAAATACATTGACACATACATATGATAAAAAAAACTAATATATAAGATGTTTAATATCATTTCTAGCGCTAAAATCACACATAACATTGAATCATGTCCTGAATAGTAAGTCCTGACTCCTGAGTCCCAACTCAGCCTCAAAATATCAA
>APFE030779545.1:96260-117161 GCA_000404065.3 Pinus taeda | reverse complement strand
GCTTTTAACAACACTGGTAAATAGGCAATATATGCAAACCCTAGACTACATATATCTATCTCAATTCTGGATCTCTTGAGCTTCCAAAAGATCAATGCGCTTAACTGGTCTACAATTAAAATTCTTACATGACAAAATATTTAAAGAAGATTTTGATTTCCCAGAGCATATTAAGCCATTAGCAAGAAAAGAAATCCATAAAGAGATGCCTGGTATTCATTTTCCTTCTATGATAACCTTCGCAAGTTGATCTTTGCCCAAGCTTTCCACTCACATATGATACAGACTTTGCTTCCTATATTTTTTCATTTGGTAACCTGGAACAATAGGATACACTCTTGAAGTTTAAGCAATCCCTTCTCGACCTTGGTGCCCAATCTTTTAAGTTTCAACTTCTCCCTTCCCTGCTTTGGTTTTAAACATTTTAAACTAACTTAGATTAATATTAATTTAGATAAGAATCAGCTGATATATTTAGAAACCCTTTTACCTTGGCCATGACGTGTAAAAAGGTAAGACCTCCAGTGTATTGAGTCTGGCAGTATACCTGGGTAGTGTTCATTGTTCTGAATAAATATGTGTACTTTTGTTAACCTTGGTTGTGATGAACAATGTCGAGCTCCACATAAAGAGTGATCAACTTCAAGGCTTCATAGATTTTTAAACACGAGGTCATAACTATTATCACTTTCAGGGGGAAGTAGTTTCTCCGCATACATCCACAATCCCAATCCGTGAATTAAGGCTGTCATTTGATCGTTCCAAATATGATAGTTTGCCCCATTAAGATGGGAAATCAGCCATTTCCCATTGATAATTTCAGTGCCACCTAAAAATAACCTGCAATAGATTGACCGAAAGGAGAAAAAAGAGTGTGCTGCCCTAAAAGAGAGGATGTCAGTAAACTAACCCCTGAAATTTGAATTGAACTTTATCGTTGTCGAACCCGAACTCGAACCTGAACCTGAACCAGAACCAGAACCATGTGACATAGCATGTAATTAGCAAAATAAATTTGGGACTAGTCTATCATTGGGCTGTGTTTTGTATAGTTTAAACTTTATATGAGTCTTTCAATTTCTGTTCTCAGCAGATCGTTGGTATAGCTCTAGCCTCTGAATTCACAGATAACTATGAAGCCCTCTGAAACTAAATCCAAGAAGCAAAACATCATCAAGAGTAGCTGTTGAAGAAAGGTCACATAATTGATTGATAGGTCCCTGAAGTTTGTGAGATTCATACTTGAGAGAGATTTTTAGTAAAGGGTATAAATGGTTGACAACATGTTTACAAACTCAGCACTTGTATATTTTTTATAAAAATGATATAATACTTCTATGAAAGCTTATAAATGCTGGATTTTATGTACAAAAATGATGGGTCTGCTTCTATTGTATATATTACTAGATCATTTCTTACAAAGCAGTAGGTGATAGGGGCATGGGCAGGGGTGATGTTTATACCGTCTGTCGTTTCTTCCCTGCTATAATGGTGCACAAGACATCATTTCTAGCAAGATAAGATATAAGTTGCTGTTAGTACAGTTGGTCTGTGTAGTATTTTTTATTTGTAACTAAGAATTAAGTATAAATAATTAGAGGTATAGTCACTTTATTATGAATTGCAGTCCAAGACACTGGAAAATGCTTTATTCATTATAATTTGGTATCAAATCTTATTATGGGTATCCCGAGGAAGTTCTGTTTGCTAATTATCTTTAAATTGGTATCCTGTTTGTTCTGCAGTTGATGATTGTGAAGTAGGCAAGGCAGGAAGAAAAGCATGCAAGAATTGCACATGTGGTAGGGTTGAAATGGAAGAGAAGAAGGAGAAGTTGGGATTGCCGTCTGATCTGTTGGACAACCCGCAGTCTTCCTGTGGAAGTGTATGGTTGCATTTATTCACCACACTTGATTTAAACATTTCTTATTCCCTGTATTAATATTTTATTTCTCTGCTTCATTAGGCATTGGCTTTACCAGACTCCAAGGCTGATATTCACATCAGTGTTTCCTAAAACCTAGTTTAATTGTTTATTATAGAAATATGTTAGGTCATAAATCAAAACAGAAAATGATCTTTCTGTGCTGCGGTTTCTGGAATAAAGTGAACATATCTTTTTTTTGCATGTTGTCATCCTTTATCACTTCCCAATGTCCTTAAGCCCAAGAGTAGTAAATTGAATTTTCAAAGCTTTCGGGGAATTTCCAACTTGATCGATCTTGAATGAACATAATGAACATAGCGTTTTAAAGTGCAGCAGTGATACAACTCTTGAAATGAGCTGCAGACTACTGATATGCTCTGAATATTAACAAGGACTTTAGCAGAGAGAAACCAATAACATAGATAAGATAGATTACCATATGCTCAAATTGGATCAGGAACATTGATCATGGGCACATTTTCATAAAGGTTGGGGCACCAACACACCCAAGTGGATTGCGCTTGCTAATCTGAATGTATAGAGGAAGACTTCCAAGACTTCCCCAAGGTTTTTACTAAAAGAGAAAATAATAAGATTTGATTGATTGATTGATATATAGAATATTATGAGACATTGATAATTATATATCCAATATGTATACATGGGCTACCTGTCCAAGCTGAAAACTCTTGGTAGAAACCACTACAGAAAAGTGAACTACGCTAGGATATCTACTTAGGCCTTATTGATGTTTGATTGGCCTTTACATTTATCATGTTTAAATGTCCAGCTATTCAAAAATCATATGCTTACATGCAAGTAGCCGATGTAAATAGATTTTAATTCCATAGGAAAAATGTTGTGGTTAGGTGCACATATCACTGACCCTGCTTCCTTCAAAATGAAAGATTCTAATGCTGTCTCTGATCTGAGGAGTCACTAGCAAGCAATCAGTCCAGTATTTCTGCTGTAAAGTCCTGGCAACATCTTCTGTTATTCCAAGTGAACTTCACATGTTTAGGGAAAGTGCACTCTAGGTTTTTCAATTTAATTATAAGAGTGCATTTAGGTCTCCGATACTCCCATTGGCATCTGGAAAGCTTCTAGTTTTTACAAGATTTGCTTTTTACCCCTCGGATCGTTTGGAGCATACAACTACTAATCAAAAGGTTTATATCAGACAAGGCATTTAATTGTCAAAGAGAGCCATCGTTCACTTCCGACCACACTCTATTTCGAATCTGCAGGAATCCCACGAAATTGTAGGGCCTTCCTGATTGACCGCCTGCACTGCTAGAGCCTAGCCATATGGCAGCAGTTTTTCAATAGGCTATTTATTGGATATCTCCTTTTTACTTTCTGTCTAACTTTGTCTCTGTTGGGATCAGTTATTTTCAACATTAATTTAATTAATCTATTTTATCGGATATCTAGTTGTGACTTGGACACCTGATTAATGCATTCTGTTTTCTTCTATTTTCACGCAATGTATTTCTTTTAAATTTCAGTGCGGGCTTGGTGATGCATTCCGTTGTTCGACGTGCCCTTACAAAGGTCTTCCTCCTTTTAAACTAGGGGAGAAGGTATGATCCACTAGCAACAATATTTCGTAACATCTAATTTTTCATTAGATCTTTCATTGACTTACAGAATTGACATGGCATGAATATGTTATGTTTGCAGATATCTCTTAGTCAGTCATTCTTGGCTGCTGATATATGAGAAATTGGATTCAAAGGGTAATCTGTAGCAGCACCAAACTTCTGACATTCTTCCATTCACATTCAATTGTATGTGGCACAGTCTAATTTTTGACTACTCTTTGAAGCTTTTTACATAGTTAAGCTAGGAGTTTGTCCGTTTAGGCAGTTAAGAGGCTTTTATGCAAGTGGCGGCAGCAAGGTTATATCCTGTCTCATGAACTCTGACTGTCTTCGGCAATATTTAAAGTGGAGCATCAGTTTGTTAATGGATGTATCTCCTGATGACAGTGGTTTGGTATTACAGTGTTATCAGTTGTCTGTCCGTTAATGTTCCATGATGCTGTTTTAGCATTCATACTATTGTACTGCTCCTTGTTGGATTTCAAACTAATAGAAGTTTTGTTTTGTCCGTTATCATGATGACTAATGGAAGCTGTAGCTTTCAAAATGAGATTGCATTGAAGTGATTAACTGGACGCTTTCTGTTGAGATGGTAATTTTTTTTTTTTTTGTCAATTCTCTTTTGGCTCTTAATATTTTTCCTGAATATATCGTGGTATGCTTTTTATTGCTCAAACTATGGATCATGGTTAGAGGAACTCTATATGGCACAATGTTTGCTGATTTCTTTGAAAGATATTTTTGGAAGGCTTGATGCTCCAACTACTTGCTTGCGAAACACATGAAGTCTGACATAGATATTGTCCATTCACCTTTTCATTTGAACTTGGAACTAGAGTGCTACTTGTCTGTATTCTTTTTCAGTTAAACTTGGAACTAGAGGTTGTCGAGACTGCCTGGAAACGTGTATTGTTCTCAGATGTAAAGGATCGAATATTTGGATCGAGCTCAATATCATAATATTCAAGTTTTAAAGTATCTTGCTCATACTGATGATGAGTTTTAGATGGTGCTTTACTAACATCTTGCTGATACTGATGCTGAGTTTTAGATAGTGCTTTACAAGTTCAGAAACAATCGGCACCTAACATTTTCTTTGTGTGTCTAATGGAGTGAGCCCTTGAGGTTTAAATTGCATCACGTGGATAATAAAATGTTTTTCTCTTAAGGGCAAAGAACATTACGTGGCATTGGACGTTAAAATTGTTGAGCTCTCGAGATTTTAAGTGCATAACATTTTGTGGATTACGATGATAAAATGTACTGGATAAGTGATTGGTACTAATTTTGCATTCATATGCATCAAAGCGGTAGACTCGAGGTTGGAACCTAATTGAATTGACTGAATTACGTATGTTGATTACGCTTGTTGATTTTAATGGGCCATGTTACCCACCAAAAGTGGGTGACCCCATAGGAGAAATTTCTCCTACTTTAGCCAGCAATCAGTAGCCCTTGACAGACCCCATAGGAGAAATTTCTCCTACTTTAGCCAGCAATCAGTAGCCCTTGACAGCCACCAGTGGCCGATGTTGATGTGCCATTTATATCTCCACCACATGCATCAGTCATATCCTAGCCCATTTGGTAAGTTGTTTCATTTATATCTCCACCTCCTAGCCCATTTGGTAAGATGTGCCATTTATATCTCCACCTCCTAGCCCATTTGGTAAGATGTTTGGTAAGATGTGCCATTTATATCTCCACCTCCTAGCCCATTTGGTAAGATGTGCCATTTGGTAAGATGTTTCATTTATATCTCCACCTCCTAGCCCATTTGGTAAGATGTGCCATTTATATCTCCACCTCCTAGCCCATTTGGTAAGATGTGCCATTTGGTAAGATGTTTCATTTATATCTCCACCTCCTAGCCCATTTGGTAAGATGTGCCATTTATATCTCCACCACATGCATCAGTCATATCCTTGCCCATTTGGTAAGATGTGCCATTTATATCTCACCACATGCATCAGTCATATCCTCGCCCATTTGGTAAGAGCACACGTTGGAAGGTGGGCTTCAATTAAAAGGTACTTTATTCATTTTGCAATCTGGTGTTTATATCCTTGCTCATTTGGTAGGAGCACACATTGGAAGGTGGGCTTCAATCAATTTGGTAAGATGTGCCATTTATATCTCACCACATCATCAATCGTATCCTCGCCCATTTGGTAAGAGCGCACGTTGGAAGTTGGGCTTCAATTAAAAGGTACTTTATTCATTTTGCAATTTGGTGTTTATATCCTTGCTCGTTTGGTAGGAGCACACATTGGAAGGTGGGCTTCAATCAAAAAGTGCTTTATGTTTGTGCTTGTTTCTATTTTAGGCATTTGGCATGGATCATGGGGTAATCCGGAAGGAAGAGGGGTTTTGGCCATCATTTTGTTCCCTCACCTTAAATGTGGGGGGTGGGAGGATGGGCGACAGGGGGTTAATCTTCTATTCTAGTCTAGTGGAACCTCCCCTAATAGCTTAATTGGCATTGGAGGGGCACTAATGGGGAAACTTTGATTGAGATAATGTAGTTCATCTCTTTTTTTTTCCATACTTACACTTTTCCCTTATTCCACCTCCCTTCTCTGAGTTCAGTTGACCACTGGTTTTCTGGGATTTGACACGATGCTTCATACTAGGGTAGGGTTTGAAACTTTGTTATGGGAGGTTGATGCAGCTAAAAGAAAGAGAAAAAATATATGCAAAACACAAAAGATCAAAATGCAAAAGATGGCTGAGACATACACTCATTATGGCCATCACTCGGTCCTTGAGTACATGTTGCTCGTTATAGTATGAGAAGGAACCTTTGCATGTCCCAACCCCTGGTTGGTGATGAACTACCTCACCCTTAACGGAGTAATCACTGTCATACATCATACAAAGCAAGTTCTAACCCTTGAGCTACGAGCAATAATATAAAGAAAAACCAAGAAAAAGTAAAAGCCGTACAAGAGGGGTGGGAAAAAGGACGTAGAGTTGGTAACTCGTGCAACCACAGTTGCTCCCTCCCCACATTTATAACTCAAGTTGAGGAGACCATCATAGTTTGTCCCTTTGATCGTGGTGTTTGGCCATGAAGTCTTCTCTCCCACCCTTAAAAGTTAAGGGGGTAATCATTGCTATACATCATACAAAGCAAGCTCTAACCCTTGAGCTACAACTAGTGATACAAAGAAAAATCAAGAAAAGGTAAAAGACACTAGCCATGAAGTCTTCTCTCCTTCGACGCATCATTATTCACATGACACCCATCAATAGAAGGGTGGACCAAGTGTAGAAAGATGTAACTAGGTTTGGTCTTCATAATGTCTCATGTAAATTTGATTTTATATATTTGATGTAAAGAGAAAAATAAAATTTATTATTATTATTATTTTGGAGCATGGTTTTTATGCTCAAGGTTAATTTATTTATAGGTGAAGCACCCATTGTGTGCTTCTAGCACTGTCATAAAGTCTAAGAGTCAAGAGAGTCATTGTAATATGTAAAAGACCCTACTAGGCATCTTGTATTATGTAAAAAGAATTTAAGTCAAAGTAACGTCTAAAGACCCTCTAAGATCAAGTCGGCTTGCTATCAACAAGTCAACCTCATAAGAGCTACTTGACCTCACAAGAAGCCTATATATATGAGGTACTCGACATCATTTGTGACACATCGAAGAAATTTGATGGAAGAAATAGACACCAAAAGGGAGCAAAGAAGAAGAAAAAAAAAGGAAGAAGAAACAAATGTTTTTAAGCATTGTTTTGGGCTAAAGCCTCCCACAACGTTGAAAGAGTTAGGGCATCAATTTTTGTAGGAAGACTGAATTGTAGAGCTGTCAAGAAGTCGAATTTTGGTACCAAGAATACCTACTTTGGATGTTGAGTATCCACGAAGAAGAGATTAAACCAGGGGAAAAAGGACTCTATTTTGCACTCTACATAGTTCACACGTGCAAAAATCACAGAGACCGCAGGAGGTCGAAAATTGCAAGTCTAGGAGGCCAAAAAGTTGCAGAATTAAAGGCGCTGAAATTTGTTGCAAGGGTCAAAGTTGTGCCAAAGAAGAAGTGTTTGACTTGGGTTGACTTTGTGAAACAAGTTCATGAGAAGCTAAGAAGAGAAGAATTATTGTGGGTCTAAGGTCTTGGAATTCGTCATTTAAAGATTCTATAAGAAGAGAAGAATTATTGTGGGTTTTCTTCTCAAGAGGAGAGGTTTTGGCCATGATTAGCAACTTACATTTTGTGTCCCCTTGTCTCATTGATATTCATAGTTTGGTAGTTGTTTGATGATAAGAACATAATAATAATCAAATGAAAAGAAGCTATTTACAAATACATTAAGTAAAAAGATCATTACAAACAATTATCTAAGTAGGAGAAATCACCTTAATCTAGCTGCACGTGACTTTTCAACACCAAGGACATGCCATTTTCCCTTGGGGGCTGGAAACACCTAATAGGGTGGGTTTGTAAGCCACTCTTACTTAGGGAAGTAACACCATTTTGAGTTCAAAGCTTTGATTCTAGAAGGGTAGCCTTATTTGAAGTGTCAAATTGCCCATTACTTGCGAGCTTGTGTCACCTAGATGCAAGAGCATGTAGAGGTTAGCATTGGATTTTGTGTGTAATTGTTAGGTGGTTTGACATCCATGGCTTGCACAACTTAATTGGGGCTCAAGTCTTTCAGAGGAACATATTGACACTCACGGGTGATCATCACACATCCCCATGGGTTTCTGAACTATAGCAAAGCATCACACATTGCTATGGATATCTCCAGCACCCACGATGTTCCCACACTTTCATTAATGACTTTTATGGGATGATGCACCTGAATCTAACATTCCCTCAACAGAGGAGGGTCTCACACATTGAGACATGGGAGGGCTAGCAACACCTTGAGAGCCCTCAACATTGGAGCAAAGACAAGCATGTTGACCACTTACTTAGAGACCCATGAGACCATTTTTGTGCCTTAATGAAAATTGCGGTTCACATAGGGAAATTGATAGAGACCTAGGGGCCTAACCCCTAAGAGGTTATTTTAGAGGGCATCTACTCACATCATGGCACCTTGAGCCCTCATGCTTTCCCTAAGCAAAGACTACACATGCATGATGTAAACATTTTCTCCTTTACAACTCGTGTGCGAGGAATTTTGTGTTTTCTCATTGGCTACTAGGTTGGCTTGTGACCTAGCTTATTTCTTGCATATTATTTTTTTGTTTTAGGGGCTACTAGGCTAAGTAGGAACTTGAACTCATATAAATAGAGGAGTCATTTGTATCATTCATCGTCACACACTTGGAATTTTGACCATCTTGAGCAATTTAGCCTTGTCTTGTGGAGTAATTGATTTCTATGAATGCATTTTGAAATTTGGAGCAAATCTTTTGTCTTTGGAGTTATTGTCATAGATTAATGGATGGAATCTTTTGCATGTTGCCTTGTAAGTAAACTCATTATTGAATATCTATTTTATCTGTGTTTCATGTACGGAATATGTTGAATTTGGGGTTTGCTATTGTGCCATAATTTGGTGACAATATGTTGAATGGTATCTAAATGTCACTATTGCATGCATTATTCATGAATATTGTGTAAATGAATTTATTAGTGGTGAACTTTAATTAGCTCTCCCATAAAACCCCTTGATCCATTACATATGTAATTGTTAAGGTTTTTGATGCTAAGGCATCAATAATTTGGCCTCCATAGCAACTTTTTGGTCAATCAATCAAAACATAGACTCCATTCTCCCAAGGATCTAAGCACTGGTTTTTTTGTTGATGATCAAATCCATAATTTCTCTTTTCTCTTGCTCTAATTCGACCCCTTTAAGGTCAAGCGACCAAGCTAGGGCTTGGTGCAAATTCCTAGGGAAGAGGAATTTTCAGAGTTGGAGAGTCTAAATGCCAAAAGGATAGTGGTTGCCAAAAAATCACTCATGTTGGGAGGCATTCACTTCAATTTCATCCATAAATTTCTTTGCCCTAGCTACTAGCCATAAATTAACCCTAGTTTGGATTTTAGCTTCAACTTAGGAGCTTTTTTAGGGTTTCATGTGCCTTGCTTTTATTGAAAATAATTTTTTGGAAACCCTTTCTCCACACCTTGACCTTTGTTCATCACAACATTGAACCTACTAATCAAGTCCTAGGTCTCGAGCCTCATCCAATAGGCCTCTATCAAGAAAGTGAATTGCCTCTTATTGGAGCTTTGAGCTTAAATTGTGACTTTCTTGTAAAAGGCTTCATTGTGCCAACTTGTATTTTAACACTATAATATCTATTAGGTGACCTCACATATCAGGACTCCTCCCATTAGCAAAAATCCATGAAGAGCAGTAAGTTTTGGGTGTGTTGACAGTGGGCCATCACCTCATTATTGTTACTTAGTCTAGAATTAGCGTTGTAGGGTGCCCCTCTCCAAGACTTGTTAGATTTTGTGGCAACAAGGCATAAAGAAAAATGATGAAGATTATGATTGAAATCACAATTTATAAAATTTCGTTGCAAAGAAATGTCTCAATTTTTATGTGGAGTTTATTTGGCAATAGAAAGAAAATTATTTCAACTACGCAATGGGGGAGTTCAAGAAAGTGTATAAGAATACAATTATTATTATTTTTAATCAAAATTATTATTTGGTTGCCCTATTTTGCTTGAAGGTATCATATATAACTTTTACATCTACAACCTAGTGCTGGGTAGGTTGATTTGGTTTCTATATTCTGCTAGATGTTGATTGATTTGGCTGTTCTATTGTGCTATGGGGTGCCCTACCTATCTAACTTTTAGATCTAATATCGTAAAGGGGCAATTCGGCAAGTGTACGAAAATGTTGTTGAGACATTTTTATATTCTTATCTAGATACCCTAACATGAAATTTTTTCTGTTGCACAGATGCCCTAACATGAAAGAAATCTGAATTTAATCATTATGAATGTTTCATTTTCAAACTCCGTCACATATTCTGTGAAAAAAACATGGGCGTTAAAGTGATATACTAGCAAAAATTGAAATTATCATGTTTTGTTAGGCAAAGTCAAACTGCCTACCACTATTTGGTAGCTTCTAATTGGTTTACATTGTGTGAACAAACATTGATTCATATCCATATGGTTGTCATACATGGTCGTGTGAGTGAATGTAGTTTTCATGTCTAGGCTTTTTGCTGTTGGGCTCTCTTATTCATTCTTAGGTTCTATGTGCACAAGATCAATAATAAATAATAATAAATATTACGAATATCAAGTTAATTCATATTTATTAAATATGTTTTATTTTCATTTTTTCCCTAATTTTATTCGTAGTAATGATGAGATTATATTTTGTCTATACAATTTGAGAGTGTATTATAGAAATAATCACCATGTAAATAGTACGAAAAACATATCCAAGGATGAAATAAAACAATCATTCAAAAATTGGAAATGATAATATCACCACTAACCAGGATGAATAAATAAAAACCATTAAGGAGACAACATATAAACAAGCTATACAAAATGCTCGCTGGTGAGTTTATGTGAGAATAAACTAGAAAACAAAACATTAAAGAGGCGAGATCACCTTTGTATCATATATAAAAGAACTCCAAAGAACCGAGAGGATCCTAATCATATTTGATCCATCGAGAGAACTAGAACCCTCTGTAGAAAAATACAAAACCAAGCTTGCAATAAAGATCATGAAATAAAATTTTTTTCATCTGCATACAACAAAAGTGGTCCCTGCAAAAATGGATCTTGAAATCAACATTGATATCCACATGCATCATAGACTGGTTCTTGAACAACAACAATGAATCTCTTCTACTTGTTCATTTTCTTGTTCCACTATGACCCAAATTCTTTTCTAGATGTAGGTCATCTTTTGATAAGCTATCTGCACCTTAAATCCTTTCCTTGAAAACATGAGAATGTGATAACGATACGAAAGATTCAACAACACAAGAAATCTCCTCTATAATAGGCTTAAGAGATATGTTCCTGCAAGAAATAATGCCATTGAGCCAATTTATAGCTAGCTTAGAGTCCCCATAGATGTGAATCCTTGAACATCCCTTCTCTTTTGCAAATAGTAGCAAATATTTACAAGCAAGGAGCTCTGCTCTATTGTTAGCCCCAAGTCCTAGGCCCATCTTGACCTTTAAAAAAGTGGTTTGGAGAGAGGAATATAATAAATCCACCATCGCAATGTTGTCCATTATCAATAGAAGCTTCATCAATATATCCTAACGGATTGGACTGATCAATACGTTAAGGGGAAATCAGTTCGGGAGCAATAGAGTCTTTTTCTTGTGGATAATGGCTTAATATGGCCAAAACGTCATAAAATATGTGTGATGGAACCAAAACCTTGTCCTGAAAGATAACCCAATTCCAAACCAACCAAAACCCCAACAAATTAATAGGTGAAGGGCTTTAATGAGACAACATAATGGATTATTGTACCACAAATGTGAAGCCTCCTCCATACTAACACCAGTGCATGATTGGTGACCCAATGTTGGTATGCAATGTTACCAAACATTACCAAACATTTGGGAAGAAAGGACATTCCATGAAAACATGAATATCATTTTATCCATCATTTTGACAAAGAGAACACCATCCAAGGCCATACATATGCCTCCATTGAAGGTATCCCATGTTGGAATCTTCTTCATCATAACACACCACATGAAAATTTTAGATTTTGGAGGACATCTGGGTTTCCATATTACCTTCCACCACAATTTCACCTCAAAATCCAAATTGTCTGCAATAAGATTAACAAAACCCAACTTATGAGAGTAGATACCAAAGTAGGAAATACACCATATAAGTTCATCAGGCATGTTAGAGAGACAAATTTGATCTTCAACTAGGGCATTAATGTAATTTTTTCATGAAGCTCAGTATTCATCCACGATACACAATTCCTTGGTAGATAACCATCTTTGATGCCAAAAAGATGAGTGAATATGATTAACAATATGTGCTACCTAGCTAAAACCATGATCGAGCCATGGGTCGAGACCAATTCGATATCTATCACCTCTACCAACCTACCAAGCAAGACCATTTCCAATAATATCAAAAGTATTCAAAACAACTCTCCAAATTAATGGAAATATTGAATCTTGGTTTATTCGGTCTTTGAATCTAGTCTTCAAGAGAAAAAGGAGTAATATATTTATGATGAACCATCAATCTCCAAAGACTTTCAATAGAAATCAAATTCCATCCACATTTAGCAACCAATGCTTTAGAGAAGTGGAATAGATACTTTAATCCCCAACCACCTAGAGCTTTTGGTATGGAAATAGCATCTCATCTGACCCTTGGTAATAACCCCTTTTATTTTTCCTAGACGAAAGAAAAATGGAGCAAAGTCTCTTAATTTTCTCAAGAATAGTGTTGGGAATCCAAGCCAAAGAAGCCTAGTATACCGAGATCGCCTCCAACATGGATTTGATAAGAAATAAATGACCAACTCAAGAGAGCGATCTTTGACACCAAAAACTCAAAAGCTTATCCACCTTAGTGTCTAGCCATGCCCAATCCTCTTTACAGTGACCATTGGGCTTCAGATAAAAACCCGAATATTTCAGTGCTTGCTCCAAAGGCTTTAATGGAAAAGGAAGAAAGTGAAACATATGACGAAGCTCTTCATTTGAAAGATTATGATGTGAAATAGTGGATTTTTGAACATTGATTGGCATATCAGTGGCACGCCCAAAAAGAGAGTGTAATTACAGTAGTACCGATATATCCCTGATATCGCCACCACTAAAAATTAAAATATCATCAACAAATAGGAAATGAGTTATGGCCATATTATGAGATGTTAACACTCAATGGAAATCCCTTTTCTCGTTGCATCCAATAGAATTTGACATAAACCCTCCACCACCAGCAAGAAGAGTAGAGGAGATAGGGGACAACCCTGGCACAAACCTAACTGAGCATTAAAAAATTCAGAGGATGAACCATTTATGAGCACAATGAAAGAAACAAATTGAATGCATAACATAACCTAATTAATAAAATCCATACTAGAACCTAGATGTGTTAGGAGGAATCTGATATATATCCAATTTACCTGATCATAGGCTTTTGTTAAATCAATTATGATGACAACCTCTTTCATCTTAAGTATCTTGATACTATGCAAAACTTCACGAGTCACACCAACTGCCTTATGAATTTGACTCCCTTTAAGTAAAACACACTGTTCAAAAGATATATATTTGTTGAGGATAGGCTTAATTCTGCATGCGATAACCTTAGAAATAATCTTATATATGGCATTACAAAGGGAAATGGGCTTGAAATCAGAGGAAGAGAGAGGATGATTTTGTTTAGGAATAAGAGCTATAAAAGTGGAACTAAACACCGGATAAATGTGGCCCTCCATCGTAGACTCCTTAATAACAACAACCAAATCTTGACCGAAAATATCAAACAAGTCAAGGAAAAATTCAGCTCCTCAAACATCTAGACTCTTATCCCTTTAAAAACTATGCAATACCACCTTAAGTTCCTCCACAAAAATCTCCTCCACTAAGGCCTCGTACTTCTCATCCTCAACCATTTGTGGAAAAAACTGAGCAATTTTAATAACATCTGTTATTGAAGGTACCCAAGGCGCTGTAAAATGATTTTCAACAAAACATTTCCCCATATTTGCCAGACCATTAAAAGAAGAGAGCTCAAATCCTATAAACTCCATATAGTGTTCAAAACTTCTGACCATTTGCAAAGGCCCGAAAGAACTTCTTGTTCTCATCTCCACTTTTAAGCCATATTGCTCAGTTCTTGAGGCACCATTCCTCCTCTCTAGCTTTTAGAAGACCAATCCTTCTATTTTACAAAGATCAATTATAATCACAAGATTCCACAGAAGAAAAACCCTCCCTACTAGAATATGAGATAGATTCTAGTTCCTTTTCGATCATTATTATCTTGTGAGTGTCCTTCATTTTCTTCCTCTTACCCCACTCCTTGATTTTAATCTTGGTCTTTTTAAAATTTGCTTCAAAATGTTCAATTGTCGATACATCTATCGAAGGGACAAAAGGAATCCATGAAGATTTAACCAAATAAATACACTCCTCATCATTTACCTAGTCTGAATTCAATCTGAAAGGACTAGGTAGTTTCCTGGTAAACCCTTTGATTTCCAAGAAAATAGGAGAGTGGTCTAATATCCCACCCTCACTAGTCCATTATTGAACCATAGGTAGGGAATCCAAAAGAGCTTCAACAATAGTAACCTATCAATTCTCTTGGCAACTCAGTCATACCTCAAATGCCTATTCATCAAAGTGGGAGATAACTTTACAGGGTCCACATCCATCAACATATTTCAGACCAACTGACTTCTAAAAGAGTCTGCTTGTGGATTCAGTCTGGCCAGAAGACCCCAATATTAGTTTTCTAATACCCAACAACTAATTTGAACAGAGTGAGATGCAAGAACTAGAAATTGAATTGCAAAATTCATTGATCAAATATACTCAGTATTCTAACAAATTTGTAGCAAAAAATAAATTCATAAAGACACAAGCATACAATTAAGAAAACACCAAAAATACCCAAGAAAACCTAACTAGGGAAAACATGCTAATTCATTTTTTTATTGATCTACTCAGAAAAGTTCCAGTAATTTTTTACAAATCACTTGGGGAAAAATTCCGTTCTTACTCTTTGTTTCTCAAGACAATATCCCACACACCTCAGTGTGATATCCCTCACTTGAGGCTTTTACATAATTAATTGTGTATATGTTGTTTCTTTTTCTTGAATGTGTAAAGTTTGAAAAACATGTGAATAATTTAATTATCAGTGTTTTATTACTGATAGTGTATGATTGTAAATCTATATTTATGATGTTTTATTTTTTATAAATAAATATGTTTGAAAAATTAATTTTGGAGTACATTTGGCTGAAAGAGATGAGATTGCAAATTGTTGGTGAATATTAGTTATCCAATAATAGGTCCTAGGGATCTAATCTGAATGATTAAATTTATTGTGAAATTATGAAATTGGCCCATTAATTGTTTCCCTAAAAGACAAGATGTTGTCTTTGGGAGCGGGAAATAAAAGCTCATTAATGAACTAGTAACTACCTGTGACCTGTTGGTAAGGTGGAGGTAGTTAACAACCACAAAACATGAATGGTAGTTGGATAATGGACAATTTTTTATTATTATTATCTATATTTTGTTTTATGGATGGAAATACTTAAGTTGTCTAGCAGAAAAATTGTGAGAACATGAAGTGAAGAGAACAAACAAAAGACAATTTGCAGAATTGTTATGCTCAAGGGGATACTGGATGGATGCAGTGTCAAGGTTGGAAGGCCAAGTACTTAACTATTAATTCCCAAATAGTTAAATTCAAGTCGATATTTCTGCCTTTTGTTATGTTAAGAAGAGTAAAATATGTAACATATTATGTTTTATTTTATTCTATGTGGTTTATATACTGTTAGAAAAGATAAAGAAAGGGAATAATTACAACAATCATTCTTTGTTTAATTATTATTAGGAGAGTTGCGAAGAAATAGAAGAAAGAGAAATTAGTAGATGAAAGGAAAAGTTACGCTCTATTTATAATCTTGTATAGTATAACAAAACCAAGTGTCATGACAAACATAGTAGTTTAGAATGATTGATTTCCATTCTATTGAATTTTAGAAAACAGGAAATGAGAATGCATCAAAAAGTAAAGTTGTGTATATATGTAAAAAAAAATTGGTGTTGCTATAGAACACCGATAGTATTGCTTAAACTTTCATCCAAATAGAAAATAAAGAATGCGGACAATTGTTATATTATTTCTTGGTGGCAAAGAAAATGTTTAATTTGGGTAATAAACCATATAAATGTGTGTAAATTATACATATATAAAGCTCTAATGGTGTACAAAGTACTTCTCTGTAAGCATAAGCAAATGTATTCAAGTACAATATAGATATATAAATTAAGTAGATGCATTCATGCGCATATAAATAACTAGAAACAAGTTTTTAACTCTGGTAAGAAGGTAGACACATCACAAGAGTTATAACAAAATATAGATTTTGTAGTTTATGAATATATATTAAAATCCAAAGAGAAATTTAAAGAGATATTAATACTAGAGAAAAAGGTCACTGACATAATTACAAATGTAGACAATAAAGCTGGAAATATTTATTTAATTCCATAACTAGAATTACATGTTTATCAATACATTTAGGAAATTTCATATATAAATGTGCAAGAGAATGCTGGGAGTGAAGTCATGAACATAGAGCAAAGTGTAGGAGCATTCGACTTGGTAAGGAACCCAAATGCCTTGTAAGTCGGAGAAGAAAAAATTCCATATTGGAAACATCAAAGGTAATAACCTATTCTTCTTGAAAAAGAAACACTAATAGTCTAGTTACAACAATGATGCAAATGGAGTATAAAAATTGGTACAAAAAAGAATATGTTGGAATAGTAACTAATTTAGTTACCTTGGATGAAATTCCAGATCCCACACTCACCAACGATAATTGTAAAAAGAATTACATTTTTTTAAGGACATATATGAAAAGAAATTATAAAGAAAGGGGACTTGTAATTCTATTTATAGTATAAAGATAAAACTTTGAAATATGTATACAACCTTATTTAGTAACGAAATGGGACACACACATACACACATATATATTAGGGTATTTAGGAAACTTGACCTAGAGAATAAGTTTTGACAAGTAACACCATGTAGGTTTTGCACTAGAGACTTGTATATATATAAAAACCCCAATAAACTTCAACATAACATTAGAATGGGGCAAAAAGCCATAATATTATCATGTTTACTCTTTAAAATACAACAATAATTGCTAACCTTGAGATTAGAAGTATTCATAATTGAAAAAGGTACAAACCCTTAAAAAAATTACAAAAAAATGATCACTAACACAGAAAGATATCGACATCAAACTTGAAATATTATGACAAATATGTTAGAAAGGGAAATTTTACACATAGTTACTTGAAACTTGAGTATCCATTGGGTGGAAAGCTAAAAATAAAAACTATGGAACCTCAAGAGTATTTCCAATAAAAATGTATCATAGAAGGAGGGACTGTAAATGAATTCAAACCTTAAAAGAATTAAGAAACAATTACGATTTCATCCCAAGAATCACGAGTGAAATGTTGTTGGTTGCTTGCAAAGGAAAAGGGGCAAATGTGATAATTAAAAAACTTTGGAAAACCTTTTAAGGTTGTTAGTTAAAGCTATGTAACATTCCTTAACTGATAAACATCGTAAATTTCGAAACCTGAAACTGTTATCCAAGGCGCACTGCGAGGAATAGGTAAAACTGGAGATCATGGATGATTGATCCGCTATTCTATGTCTTCAATTGAAATGATAAGGACCATTAGAAGTAGTTTCTGCTCTGTTTGTAGTATGTAATAGGTGTTAAAGAGGTTTCTCTAGTGTGCTGTTAGTTTGTTAGTTAGTTTTCAACTGCTTGTGCTCGTTCCAGCGCTGTGAGATGATAAACTCTGTCTTTTGGAGGTTTCCATATCCGGTTTCCCTTCGGGGCGGATGGTGGTTGCCTGTGTATGTACATAGTTTCATGAACTATTGTTAATAGAAAAGGACCTGCCTGAGTTTACAAAAAAAAACACCATAAATTTCATTGTAGGAACCTAAAAAAACAATGTTGACAAGTTAGTCCGCAAAAAAATCTAACCCTAACAATTTTTTTTAAATAAAAGTTTAGTTTGTGCTCATTGGAGAAGGCATAACATTAAGAACATTACCTCCAATGTAACCCTTCAAATAAAACAAGGTATGGCTATCTGCCCAAGAGAGTTAACGTCACAATGAATGGGGACAAGTTAATATTATTTCTTATATGATAATATTTGAGTACAAACCTTAAAAAAAAAAACATAGTTGTAGAGAGGAAAGTCACTGAGCACAAAGAGGAAAAGAGCGAACATACACCAATGGTCGAGTAGCCATTACTCCATAAGAAAAACCCTAAAGCTTGAATGAAGTGAACAAAGTTCCTTCTTTAGACTAATTACTCCAGAAGACTTGGAATATAAAGATATCCATAATGATACAAATATTATATATTAAATGTGTGAATAGGAATGATACAATGAGAGTGAGAGGCTTGCTTATATACCAAGCAAGTGTCTCTTCATGGAGAGTCATGTTTCATTTAGACATGCCTCTTCAACTTAATTACTAATTAACTAATCATTATTTATCATTATTATCATTTACATTATTTCCTATATATTTATTCATAACATTGCCTTCCTACTCAAAAAGCTTTGTCCTCAAAACTTGTTAATGAAAAAGGCTTGATCTCTTTTTTGGCTTCGAATGTCTTTCTATCTTGGAACTTTCATCTTTGTCGATACATGTTGATATGATCCTCAAAGTGACAAACAAAATTGTTGCACTGAGAAAGGATCAGACCATCCTAGATTAATCTTACGTGGAATATTCTGATCAGTGGTATTTTGTAGCGAATTGTCATTGTAGGATTCAATTGAGGTTATTTCAATATTCTTTAGAACATCAACTTGTTGTCTCTGTTCTGAATGGTACATATACATAGCTTGATTGAGTTGTCTACTCTCATGATTTAGATGCCGATAGGGAACTTTTTTGGTTTGACATTCTCTCATTAAATGTGTGGAATTTTTGTGATTTACTTCAGGGGATGATGTTGTTGAGTTGGTTCCAAAACCTTCACTTGGGATGTTAATCATCTAAACTACAACATCTAAGTGTGTCGTTTCTTCGACTGACTTGTCTTTTTAAGTTGTCATATTCACTAGATCGGTATTCGTTCCCTTATCTTCAACTTGGACTGTTATGACTGGATATTTCGATACTTCTTCTTGAGTGAATTGTTCTAACTTGTCTTTTAATGCTTTCTTATAATCCTTAAGTTTCTTAATTTGAGTGAGTAGACTTTGATTATGGTTTCTCAGACGTAAAAGTTCTTTGACTTCTGATTTATCAACCTTATTTTCAGTGTTTTGAGTTTTAAGATTTTCATCTTTTAGATCTCTGGTTTGTTCTAATAAATTTTATTAAGGTTCTTTAAATGCAAGGTTTCCCTTTCTTGTTCTGATAAGTGCTTCTTGAGTTCTTTCTTTGTGACCTTAGTCTTCTTCACTTGTGCCAGTAATTTTTTGACATGGTCCTTGAGACAATAAATTTCTTCGTCTTTTTCTATGATTTCTTTGTAATGCATATCCACAAGATTTTTATGTTTGTGTTCTAACGCTTTCTTGTTTTTATGAAGTTTGGTTGTTTTTCCATTCTCTGGATCTTTTAGCTACACTTTTTCGGTATACTAGATTACATCGTTCTGTGAGAGTGATGATGGTCATTCAACTTGAAATAAGAATTCCATTTTCTTTCTCTCCTCATTAAAATCAACATGTTGTCACTCAAGTATTGTCATTAATTGTTCTATATCTCTTGCGAATAATTTTTGTTCATTACTTAGAGATTCCATATTTTCATTTTCTTTTTCTTCTTTTTTTTTAAAATTTTTATTGTTATTCTTTTTTTTTTTTTTTAATTTACTTTTCTTTTTCCTTTCACCTATTTAATATTTTTCCTTTTAATTCAACTCTCTTTCTTTTTTACCTTTCTAATAGTTTTATCCTCTTATATATGTATATATAAAATAAAGTTGACTATGTAATAAATTATATGTTATAAGCTATTATATAACTTAATATACATATAAGTTACATAATTTATAAGATACGAAAGGTTACAGTTTATGGATGGACAAGATAGTGGCTCAGTCGTGACTGTTGAGGCTACCGAAAAGACGATGAAGACTTGTCAGGTTAACCAACGAATGTAGTAGTGTCGGGTGCTGTGCGATTAACGGAAGAAGGGATTTGAGTGGTTGGGCAGTAATGTGATTAGAGAGGGCAGAGTGGAAGCAAAAGTGCAGACGACATAAATTGCAGCGATGGCGTTGTTCGAAACCACTTGGTCGTGTCTGGTTGGGGTGGAGGCACAACAACATCAGTGATGGACTTGTCAAAACGACAGAGCGTGTCAGGTGGGGGTTGTAGTTGCTGTAGTCGTGCGGTGTTATGGAAGGGGGCTTCAGTGGAGTGACATAGCACGTAGAAACGAAAATGCGTGGAATAGGGATACTAGTGGGTTACCGCAAGATGGAATGGGGTGACTGGTTGGTTGCGAATTCTCGGGATGAGTTTTTTTTGAAATATTAGTTATATATATATATATATATACCAAAATGAAGTGACTGTGAACAATGTTGGTAATGATTTTATATTACAGATTAATTGGGCAATCACGCAACAGAAACATTAAATTTTGTGG